>CM040434.1:57962128-58208122 GCA_022702705.1 Papilionanthe hookeriana x Papilionanthe teres | reverse complement strand
ACGAAAGTGTTATAAAGAATTTAGAAAAGATTTGGGGTGATTTTGAATTGAATTGACAGGTCAATTTAGTAGATTTTGAACTTTTGGTTAATTTTGGTCAATTTTAGGTGAATTGGGTTATGTTGGGTTACTGTTGGGCTAAGATTGGATTTGATGTAAAATTAATGTTGTAAAATGTTTATGGGGGTGTGACAAAGAGTTTTCAACCTTGGTTGGGTTTTGATTTTGGAATTTGGGCTTGTTTGGGTTTATGGTTAGTTTAGGCCAAATTGGGGAATTTTGGTTTGGGTTGAGTTCGAGTACAAATTGTGGGCAAATTAATATTTCATGTTGTTTGTGGGGATGTTAGGAAGATATTGGAATTTACTTTGGAGAAAATTGAGGGGTTTTGGGTTTGATTTGGGTAGTCTGAGTCATGAGGGTAAATCTTCGAAACTGAAGATTCCAGAATTCTCGCTGGTGATTAAGAGGTGAGCTTTCAATTTGATTGATTTTAAGATTGATTTAGATCAATTTTTTTTTCAAATTTTGATTTTCGATTTTGATCTTTGATTTTGAATTTTGACTTTTGATTTTGAATTTTGAAATTTGATTGGTTGAAATTGATTTGGGAGTTTGATTAAAGTTTGGTTTTTGATTAATTTCGAAGTTGATTAAAATTTGATTTTGTAGTTTTGAATTTTTGATTGAAATAGATTTGAGACTGGATTTTAAAGGGAATTTGGAGTTAACAAACGCAGAGTTTAATTTGGAATGGGGGTGAGGACTGGAATTTAAGTACCAGCCTCGAAGTGATAATTATAATTTAGGTACTGATCGAAAAGGATGAGAATCAGAATTTAGGTACTGATCTTGAAATGAGAACTGGAATTTAGGTACTAGTCTCGAAAGTTGAGAATCAAAGTTTAGGTACCGATTAAAAAGGATGAGAATCAAAATTTAGGTACTGATCTTGAAATGAGAACTGGAATTTAGGTACCAGTCTCAAAAGTTAAAAATCAGAATTTAGGTGCCGATCAAAAAGGATGAGAATCAGAATTTAGGTACTGATCTCGAAATGAGAACTGGAATTTAGGTACCCGTCTCGAAAGTTGAAAATTGAAATTTAGGTACCGATCGAAAAGGATGAGAATCAAAATTTAGTTACTGATCTCGAAATGAGAACTGGAATTTAGGTACCAGTCTGGAAAGTTAAGAATCAGAATTTAGGTACCGATCGAAAAGGATGAGAATCAGAATTTAGGTACTGACCTCAGAAGGAGGGAATCAAAATTTAGGTACTGATCCCGAGATTGAGAACTGGAATTTAGGTGCCAGCCTCGAAAATGAGAATCGTAATTTAGGTACCGATCTCAGAAAGATGAGAGTCAGAATTTAGGTACCGCCCTCAGAAAGACAGAATTGAAATTTAGGTATCAATCTCAGAAAGAGAATCGGAATTTAGGTACCGACTTCGAAAGGTGAGAGTCAGAATTTAGGTACTGACCTCGAAAGAAGAGAATTGAAATTTAGGTATCAATCTCAAAAAGAGAGTCAGAATTTAGGTACAACCTCGAAAGGTGAGAGTCAGAATTTAGGTATTGACCTCGAAAGGAGAGAATTGAAACTTAGGTATCAATCTGAGAAAGAGAGTCAGAATTTTGGTACCGACCTCGAAAGGTGAAAGTCAAAATTTAGATATTGACCTCGAAAGGAGAGAATTAAAATTTAGATATCAATCTTGGAAAGAGAGCCGGAATTTAGGTACCGGCCTCGAAAGGTGAGAGTCAGAATTTAGGCACTGACCTCAAAAGGAGGGAATCAGAATTTAGGTACTGATCCCGAGATTGAGAACTGGAATTTAGTTACCAGCCTCGAAAATGAGAATCGGCATTTAGGTACCAATCTCAGAAAGATGAGAGTCAAAATTTAGGTACTGACCTCAGAAGGAGAGAACTGAAATTTAGGTACCAGCCTCAGGATTCAAAATGGTTGAAAAGTTCGAAGTTTGAAATTGAAGTTTGAATTTGGAGAAAAGCAGTTTGAAAGCGGGTATGTGGGTGTCTCAAATCCCGCTCGAAGGGTCTCTCGAAAAGAAGATCCATGTGAGGAGGGACCCAGCTCCATGCCATCAGAACCAAATCGAATAAAAAAATCTGTGGCTCCGTGTCAATAGAACCAGTCGATCCTCTAACACACAGAGAAAATATTTAAAAGGAACTGGTAAACATACCGAGTTGAAAGACTCGACCTAGCGATAAGTTGAGGAAAGGATTTGAACTTCGAAGGAGTTTCAAACGGAGTTTGATTTGAAGAACAATTGAAAGATTTGAATCGAAGGACTCAGATCGAAATTCAATTCGAGGTTGAGATTCATTTTGTTTGTTTTGGCAATTCGATTTTATTTTTGTTTGGTTAGAGTTTATGTTCATTTGGAATTTGTTTGGACATTTAAATTTTTGAAGGATTTTTCATTTATATTTCATTTTTGTCTTTCATCTTTTCTTCTTTCTTTTTTTTTTTAAATCGTTCTTCGTTCATGGCTCATTCAACTTTATGGCGTTCCCAGTCAATTTGCACCCAAGCAATGAAGGCAAAATACGACATGGTCGTTTCCATTTAAATTGCTGAAAATACATCATACAGCTGATCCAAAACATATTTCATGATGATATTTTCCTTAAAAATCAATCATCTAACAAAATCCATACAAATCCAAAACAGATTGCGTAGGATCCTTACCAGTTTCTCCAAAAATGTCTGTCAAAATCCAAGTCTGGATAGTGAGACACATGGGTAATAACATCACCTTCCAAGCCATCCTTGGCAGGAAATGCTATCTGGATGTGCATTAGAGGTGTGCTATTTTCCATGTAGCTCACAGCTTGTAAGGCTGGAGGCTCTATAGCTCTGGAATTGGTCGAAAGTGGAAAGGCATCTTGCTGTCATCCATCCTTCTGAAAGTGACGGAAACTCGCTGAAAAGGTACCCCTGGAATGCAGTGTTTCGCTATGTCTGCTCCATTTCCTTTTAGCACTAGAACGGAACCTACCGGTAGAGGTATCTCCACTGGCCCTCGGAATTCTCCGGGGCCTGCTATCCGGAGGTCTGATCCGAACATTATGTTGCACTGATTGATGAAGGACACCTTATAAAAGTGTCTTATGAAATCATGATGATCTATGTGGGGAGGTATGCAGTCGCCTTCCTCATATATGTTGATGATGCAGCAGTTGGGCAAGCTGCAGGTAATACCCACCATGTCACCATCCTTTTAACCATTCTCTTAATGATTTCTGGCATTGGATCAATGTCACTATCACGGAATATCCCTGGTGGATTTCCTTTCTTATCTTCGACAAAGTTGTAGCAACATCCACATTGAATTGTAACCCTTCCCTTTCCTTTCATCCACTTCTAGGGTTCTGAGTAGGTCTTTCTTCTTAAACGACCAGCATGACCCATTTTCTGAAGATCAAAGATGCAATCCACAATTTGTTTCTGCTCGTAATCTGAAAACGCATTTGTGTGTAGTTCATGGCCCTCCTGGATATTAATATTCTTGCCTCAAATTCTTTCAAAATACTCGAAGTTCTTCTTTTCAACTTTCTGAAGCTTCTCCAGATCATACTCTGGAATCATCTGGCATCGTCGAGGTCTGGTAACGTACTGTGGGATGTATGGCTCAATCCCAGCACGCCCTCCTACATGTTTCACCTCCTCAGAGATAGTCTCCATCCAGACATCCTCCGGGGTTGCTTCCACAGCAATGTTCCTCAGAACTGGTGTGTCTGCATGACGTTGTGGCCTTGATTCTGTTTCTGATTTCTTTGAAATTTCCTTCCCTTTGTCTGCTATCCTCGAGGCTGATCTTTTCCTTTCTAGCTTTTTTTGAACCGGCTTCTTTGACGTACTTGCACTGATGGTGGAAATTGTTATGGGTTACATGAGAATATAATTTGTAAAACATAATGCCACTCTTCTTAGACTTGGGGCTAAAAGGTACATAAAAGGACTTGAGGCTCAACTGTAAAAGATATGTTATTGTTAAGTGACCTTGTGGTACTGGATCGATAGTCAACACATCATCCATAAAAGATAAATTAGACAAATGAGGGACTACAAGCATCGATGGTAGCCAAAGTATCTCCTCATTAGTGTTGTCTTAATCATCTTCACATGAGCCTTTGGGCTTAACTACCAGCAAGGCTTCTTTTTTTATCTACCTCATAAATCAATATCAGAAGCGATATTTATCTTTATTTTAGATATTAGCAAAATAGGGAGATTTCTATGTTGCTCCATTGTCAATGGAGCACAGATCCTTACCCGTGACAAGGTAAGAGCAAGGAAGAAGAGGGGTTCGCGGACTTCCCAAGATTCACGAAGTTGATAGAGATGCTTTGATATGAGGATCATAATATTTAGTATCATCGTATATAACAACCTCATTGATGGAGAATGGTTGGATACCCCTTGGTATGGAGAAATATTCCCCTCCGCTTATGTACTTCATGCGCTAGTGCAGAGTTGAATGTACCATCCCGCACTCATGTATCCAGGGGCCTCTAAGCAAGGCTTTAAAGAATGAGTTCCCATCGATGATGTAGAACTTGGCTTCACTCTCGAACTTCTTAATTGGACAGGAAGGTTTATGGACACTAAGGTCTTTTCCCATTCTCATTGAAGCCATTTAACATGATCTTACTGGAACATAACCGTCGTGTGCTCAATGAAAGCAACTCAAGGATGTGAACACTAATGATTTTGAGAGATAATTGAGATCAACTAGTATATGGTTCAGAGGTCTCACATACATCATAACTGCCACATATAAGGAACGGTTGTGATTTGCAGTACCCAACAACAGGTCATCCACAGAAAAAGTGACGGCAGTAATGTCTTGCAGCATAAACACCTCCTTCATCCTCTTCTCAATCCAATAGGCATTGGGCTCCAATAGAGCTTTCACCAAAGTCTCCCTCAACTCTGAGGATAGACGGAGAGCATCATAGATGTTCAACGATGCCGACAACCTTTTCAGGTGAGCTAGAACGTTGTAATCTACCTTGTTGGTAGAAGTTTTTGTTCCTTTGCACTAGGAAGGAACCTCATCGGTCATCTAGCTCTTAGGTGATTATTTCCTTTCGCTTTTCTCATAAGGTAGGCCTTTCGTTTCGTAAGAGGACCAAATAAATATCTTTAGTAGGGGATCTAGTGGGCTCCACCCTAGTGGAATACTCCAACAATGGATGGCCCTATGAGAGGGCCATGAGAAATGGGTGTCTCACCTACACAGTCAGACAAATAGCTCAGATCATCACAGATGTGGTAAGCACCATTAAAGGAGGGTAATAATGGGTATTGCTCATCTTTTTTGCTACAAACATTTGTGTGACATTCATGAGAGCTAACCATAAATACATGAAACATAAAAAAATACTCATAAATATCTTTTTTCATTGCTTCATCATAAAACCTACAAAAGTCGTCAGAGGGAATAGGTTCCTGCTTTGAGTTCATGTTTGCATATATAAAGAAAGTAAGTACATTAGTAGTAAATTTTGTAGTAGAAATGATCAGAACGTCTGCAACAACTTTGGTTGATCCTCTTCCAAGATGCTTCTCCAAATACTGCTCTGGAATCTCAATCTACTTGGCTCTATAGTGGATTTCATGCCAGTTCTTGAATACATAGGAACCTTTTAACATAGTATTCAAATGTTTATGGTAGTGGCAGCAATCGAGCTCACAAGTCTTCTCAGCCTCCTCAGGTTTCTTTGGTTGGGGAAGCTGCATAC
Source organism: Papilionanthe hookeriana x Papilionanthe teres (assembly GCA_022702705.1). Classification (NCBI taxonomy): domain Eukaryota; kingdom Viridiplantae; phylum Streptophyta; class Magnoliopsida; order Asparagales; family Orchidaceae; genus Papilionanthe; species Papilionanthe hookeriana x Papilionanthe teres. The sequence continues at coordinate 58,202,342 of CM040434.1, read as the reverse complement.
CCTGCATAATCAGATTTTTAAAGATCTTTCTAAACTTGTGAAAGCATTGACCCAAAGAATGGGTGTGTCATGAAGGCAACAACCTAGAAGACTAGATGTGTCAAGGTGGCAGTAGCCTGAAGTGTGGGCGTGTCGTGGAGGCAGTGACCCAAAAGAGTGGGCCTGTTATAGAGGTAAGACCCAAAAGGGTGGGCATGCCATGGAGGAAACAATTCGATGGATGAGTGTACCATGGAGATAGTGACCCGAAAGTGTGGGCATGTCATGGAGGCAGCAGCCCGAAAGATTGGTGTCTCATTGAGGCAGTGACAAAAAATGATGGGCATATCATGGAGGCAACAGCTCCAATAATGGGTAATTCATGGAGGCAATGACCCAGAAGAGTAAATGTCATGGAAGCAGCGGCCTAAAGGATTTTTTTGTCATGCAGGCAGTGACCCAAAAGGGTGAGCGTGGTGTAGATACAGTGACTCGAAATGGTAGACAAGCCATGGAGGCAATAACCCAAAAGAATGGCATGTCGTAGAGGCAATGATTTGAAGTGGTGGGAATGCTATGGAGGAAAAAACATGAAATATGGGTCTGTCTTGGAGGCAATGACTCGCAAGGGTGGGCATGTCACAGAGGCAACGACCCAAAAAAATAAGTGTGTCGTGGAGACAATGAGTTGAAAGGCTGGGTGTATCATTAAGGCAGCGGCCTGAAGAAATGCGTATGTCATGGAAGTCTCAGCTTACGTTTAAGAATCTGTCGATGGCTTTGAAAATAATTTAATTTAATAGATATATAATTTTCATTTTGAAAAGTAGTATTTTAATTTTGAAAAATGAGACCCGATAGATCTCATATATTATAAATAGTTTAAGTAATCGAGCCTAACACCACAAGTAATACGATATCCTAAGAGATAGGCATCCTACTTGACAATGGACTCGATTATATAAAATAAATAATTCTTGAAATTCAATTAGTCTGTGAACATTTGTGTGACTGACATGTTCCTTTATCTAATATTGAAGATTAAGTAGGGTTTATATTATTTGAGTTCTTAGTTCCCTATAAGGGCAAGCCACTATAGTTAGTTAAATCTTCAATGACTGAAGTCACTTAAGAAAACTCTTAACAATGATCAAAGGTTTCATCTTCAAGAATTCCAAGTTTTGTTCTCAAGTTTGGACACGAAAAAATCAAATGGGAGTGGCTCAAAGAGAAACAGTTATTTTAGAAGTCCAAATGAGGGAAGAGTAGGGGATGTCGTAGACCTATAGATGAACCTCAGTGACTATCCAAATTATCCTACATTTGGCTTTGCATTTCTGAAATTATATTTATTCAATGTTTACTCATGCCAAATTTATTATTTAGGGTTTACATTTGCATAATATTTGATCATACAAACGACATAAGAAGATAGAAGGACTTACGTCATACTAAATGATGACCTCAAGATCCTACAAGAGTTAAGACTTACGTAGCACAACTTGATTGTGCAAAAAGCCTAAAGATAGTGTGAGGATTTATGTTGCATTAGACGAACAACCTCAAAGTCCTATGGGTTATGTTGTTTATGACTAAGGAAATTTTAGTTGGAGTTGATCTCATTTTGCTATTAAATCTTGATCGTCCTCCAGGGTTGTGTTCTGTCTGCTTGTAGCATGCTCTAAGCTCCTCTTCGTGATGGTTGCATGTTTGGGGTTTAAGTGGTTTGTTTATACATGTAATTGTTTGTGAAGCCAATTAATTTTATTATTATTCAATTTAGGGGATGTGCATGTTCATGTGTTATAGTGATCCGTCCTAAAAAAACCAAACTATTGTTCTCCATTCTAAAGGTCTGACAAGTATCTAGGTAAAAGGCATATAAGTAAAGCATATTATAAAAATATAGTAAAGAAGAAGAAACAAGCTAAAACAACGTGTACTTGGGTCTCTGATGCTACTGCAAAAGGGTTAGTACGACAAACATAATACAGTACCTTGCAGGAAATTTGAGCAAATACAGGAAACTTAAGCAAATCGTAAGGAAATTTGGCATGAGAAAAACTTAAGTAAATCGTAAGAAAACACAAATTGAGTAAAACAAAACTCATAGTTACATATAAAAGACCAGGGTTAAATGTAAGAATTTAGTAAAGGTGGGGGGCTCAGAGCTGAGCTGTGTGCTTTATAATACCAGCTTTAAATAGGAGCAACCAACTAAGCAATTTAAGGAGGGCAATTTCTGCCCTCAATCAAAGTGATTAATAAGTGGACCATTATTGAATTTCATCAAAAAAATCCTTTAATTTTTCATGCATGTTGAACTTACTTAGCAGTGAAAAGTAGTATTGTCGCAGAAAAATATATTTTTTTTATGTTGTATATTTATACATATGTAAATGTTTTGGCAAAATTTGAGATTCCACAAGTTAGTCACCTTAGTTAGACTAGAACACATGGTAACCTAAGAGAACAAGGGGTAACTTCTTACCAAAAGTTGGGGAATACAATCATCAATCATATCCCCTCCTCGAAGGTCATTAAGAGAGGAGATACTATTCTAATATCTTGCTCTTAGCACACATAAGCATTATCCTCATTGCCCTCTCCACCCATTCCTTCGAATTACACAAGCCTGACACGCCTAAAATATATACGCTCTTTGCTATATAATTTTACTCATTTTTTGATGATATTACACTTTAAAGGAAAGTATTTTTTATATTTTTTGGTTTTAGGTACAAGAAATGGTGATTGAAGCAAAAGGAAGCAAAAACGGTGCAATTTAGAGCAAAAATGAGCAAGAAAACAAATTTTGGCCTGACACATTTCAATAAGTCTTTCTATGTGTAATCTCTTTTACACTTATTGCATATTTTTGAATGAGATTACACTTTAAAGATAGGTTATTTTTATGCTTATTTTGTAGGGCTATCTGTTAGGAACGCAATGCAACTGAAACGGGGCGAATCGGAGCTAAAACGGAGCCAAACGGAGTAAAATGGTGGAGCTGCGCAGAATGGGAGCCGGCGGCGTTCGATAGGGTGTCGGTGGCGCCAGAAACCCAAGGGCACAAAATTTGGGCACTGGTAGCGCCTAAATACGGTGCTGGAGGCGCCAGAAACCTGAGGGCACGAAATTTGGGCGCCGACAGCGCCCAAATACGGTGTCGACGGCGCCAGAAGCTGTTATTGGCCATATACATTGAACCTGGACACTTTTTGGATGGTTTCTTCAAGCACCTCTTGGGAAATTCGTCCCTACACTATTTTAAAGTGAATTGGAAGCCAGAAATGGGAGTAGATGTTAGGGAAAACTTGGAGAATGGTTAGATATCTTATAATAGGAGTAGAAATGTAGATTTCTACCTTTTTGGAGATATTGGTGAGGGATTTTGAGAGAATTTGTAAGGGAATGTTCTAGCATTGCATGGATCGGCGGGAGACTTTATGGGAGGGATTTTTATCTTTCTTTCAAGAGGAAAAAGCTAAGTATTGTGTTCTTCATTATCTTATAATTTTTTAAACACTTATTTTGTGGATTTGCTTTGAAATGAAGTTTTTCGTTGTGTTTTCTTCGTGCTTTGTGATGTCTTTATCTTACTCTTTCTTCTTGTTTGGAAATAGTGGCATAAAAATTTTATGTCATTGTTTTCACTCTACTTTTCTTTTGCAATAAGTAGGATTCATGTTTAGGATATTGGGATGCTTGCTAAAATGTTTTAATTATAAATGTGATGGTTTTTACTTGCACTTCATTTACATTACAAAAAGGGCCCATTGTATTGTTAAAATTTGTTGTAATTGCATTGACCCGAAAGGGCGGTGTAATTCTCAACAAAGTGGAACCACATTCAATGTCTGTGAATGAATTACGTAGTTCATGGGGATTAAGTGCAAATAGGTAGGGAAATATGGTTTCATGCGCGTCGAATTGGAGGTTTGAGGGTGATAGGCTGAGATCCCAATTTGGTCCTAAAGATTGGTAACTAAAGCTAGGGTTAGCCTTCAGGTGAAGAGAAGTGGGAGCTCTGAAGTAGCAGCCATTATCCTCCCAGCCTAACCTTGGATTTAGGGACTAAACCTAGGATTTGCCAATGTTCATTATAGCACTCTAAAGAGGGGATACTCGGAAGAGGGTAAAGAATAGGATTGCTCCTATTTGGCACATATAATATTTAATGCATCTCATTCATATACATTATCTAATTCATTACATGAGAATAGTAGTTTTTATTATTTCAAAATTTACCAAACCAATTTCCCCAAAAAGGGTTATCTTTAGTATTAATATTTGCATTAGGGAGTAGTTATTATTCTTACATATAATCATCTGCATTTAGAAGTAGTTATTAGAAAAACCACTTATATCATCATTCCAAACTAAGGTACGTTAGTAGTATACTAGAATTTGACTAAGGACCACTTACCTCGCTTCCCTGTGGCATCGATAAACAGGACTCCATTAGAGCCTGATATTCCTTGATATGATACATATACTTGCGTTTGAAGTTGTGACATTACAAAATCATTATAAATATATAAATCTAAGGTCATAAATTCTTACATATAAAAAAGTCGCATCAAAGCCCAATGATTCATATGTGACATTAAAAATATTTCAAGGTGCTCACAAGGGTTTAGACACTTTGGCCAAGGAAAATACCCTTGAGCATTGAGTTTTACTTTAGGATAAGTAGTGACAGGGTTTTCATTAGTGATTTGAGTTAAAAGGGTCCACCAAATCATATCCTTGTGGGTCCCTATGGTTTTAAAGATGCTTTTATTCAACGTATTATAATATATTCAAATGTCCTACACAATATTCAAAAGCTTACAAAGGTGTTCGGGGAGTGGCCCTAAACAAATTTGGAAATTTCTTGATCATTTTGTGTTCACTTGACCTTATTATATTGTTGAATTAATCAACCCTAGTTAAATTAAAATTTCATTGCAATGTTTTGTATCGTGCTCAGTTTTTATGTTTCAATTAACCCATGTGTAAGGCAAGTAGTCACTTCTTTCATCCTGTTTCAGATTTATCTTCTAATCCTTAATAATTTGAATAACTACAATTATGTCATTTGGTAGAAACTAATGTGAATTGGTTTCTACGCTTTACCCTTGTGTTTTAATTATCTCAAAGAATTAACTATCACAAATGTTACCCTTTTACCCTCTGATAACCTAAAGTTTTAATTAGAGTAAAAAATTCCAAAATTATAAATTTACCTCTAGGGTTTCCTACCCCATTACCCTTTTAGTTTAACTCAAATGACCATGAAACTTTGTTGGTCTATTACCCATGTATTAATTGAAACATCAGAAAGAATTTAGATTTTTCTGAATTTTATTTTTTTTATAATTATTTTGGTCCATAATTATGGATTTTCAATGTTAATTAATTTAATTTATCAAAATATGTTTTTTGCCTTAAAAAAATTTTGGTGTGTTTTTAGGGGTTAGAGGACCACGAAAAATAATTTTCATGAATTTTTTAATTATATTTTAATTTTTATAATTTTAAATAGATTTAATTAATAAATCATTAAAAAATATATTTTTATTTTGAAATTAACATTTATATTTCTCATTAGTCTATCTGACTTCAGAGAAATTTATTTTATACTTTTGCCATTTTTATTTTATTTTTTTTAGTTTTTAATCGAAAATATTGAAAAATACATTTAACTAGTTAAAATATATTTTTATAACTTTAAAATTTTGTATAAATACTTTTACGTTGTTTTCTTTAATCAATAAGTAATTTGTGACATTTTAAAATATTTTGGTATTTTTGTAATTTTTAATTATTTTTAATTACTTTTTAATTAAAAAATGGCTAAAAATAAACTTTTTATTTTGACTTTGATTTTATTTTTTCTAGGTGCCTCTGATAACAGAGAACGCTCCAAACTTGGTTTTGTATTTTTTATTTTTTATTTTATTTTCTATAATTATTTTAAGCAAAAATTAGCATTTTCTTAGAAAATTCACTTTTATATTAAAATAAACTTTCTAACTTTGAATTTTTTTATGAAAGTATCCTATTGCTACTTTCTTCAATCAGAGGTATTTTTGCCATTTTTTTTAATATTTACATATTTTAATTTTTATCAATTTTTAAAATAGAAAAATACTTAATAATGCATTTTTATTTAAAACCCACTTTTTTATTTTTTTCTAATGTACTCTGACCACAATGAACACAACAGACTTAATTTTATTATTATTTTTTTATATTATTTTATATATTTTTTAATTAAAATAAAGGTAAAATCCCTAGGAAACTAATGTCTTTGGTGTTAAAGATGTTCTCTAACTTTGGAAAAATCAGAGAACTTCCCTAAGATCATAAGAAATAATCCCTCAAAATTTCATATAATTATGATAATTACTTAATTAATTATAGTTAAATTTCTCTCTAGGGTTTTTTATTAATTTGAAATAAAATAATTAACAAATATTTTTAATTTTTTATTCATTAAATTTTGTTCTGTTTACTGAGCATAGAAGTATTTATATTTTATTTTTAGGATTTTTCTACATCAAGATATGATTTTTTTAAGTTAAATATCATTTTGTGTATTTAATTAATTCAGAAAACTCATATTTTTCTACTTATCCGACTCAGCGCCGCGTCAATCTCGACATCTCCAAAACTCCCCGAGTTGTCTTCTCATTGGTTGCGCTTTCCATATCAGCGCTGACTCGGTTCAATGTTCATATATCATTCCTCCATCTGATTCGATCTCCGTCTTTCGTTCAAAACACGCGGAAATGGATGACATTCGTTTATCGTCCCCGATCATTAATTACTCGTGAACCGTCTGCGTTCCACCCCTAAGTTCTTGCTCGATACTCAACTAAATTAAGTTTGGTTTGTTCATACACATTTAACTAAGTGAGACAAACACATCCAAACGGTTAGATAAGCATGAAATATAATTTCTTCATAAAGGTTCAATCTGAGGCAAAAATGAGACATTTCGGGTTATACCTTTGCCCAAGAGGTGAGGCCTTGATTGGACTTGTACAAAAGCATGCCTTAGTCCCACGAACCTCCTCCAAGTTCTAATTTGAGTTGTCGATGGGCCTAGGTATGTTCTTGACCAAAGGGTGGCTCGGGTGTGGTATTGGATTATGTTAGGGAGCTCGAGAATGGGGGCTTTTGATTAGGGAAGTGGTTTTAAGCTCTGGTGAAGTATTTGGAAAGGTTAATTTGGAGTTTTAGTGGAGTTTGAGGAATGGTCGAAAAATGCCCTAAATTTCAGTGATGTGGTTTGGGCCTCTCAGTGAGAATGGAGGCTTGAAAATGCTTGGAATGGGTTTGTGTGAATGCTAGAAATTTTTGGAGACAATTGGGCAGAGTTCCCCCTATGTTCACGCACTTCCTCTCATTTGGACGAGAGGCAATGGTGTATTTATAGGCAGGGAATTAGTGGGCAAGTGTCCAATTGGGATAAGCCACATTGGATGGGTTAAATTGTGAGTCTTCCCCATAGTGGTGCTCTCGGGTTTGGTGTTTTCGACAGCCAAGGTGGCCGGCAGGCCATAGAAATTCACCATCTCACTGTTGGAGGTCGATGGTGGAGAGTGGTGAAGTCAATTGTGGGGTTCCATGTGTAAAGGGTGTTTAATTGAAATGGAAAGTGGATTCGATTAGGTTGGGTTTGAATTGGATTTAGGCTCATGGAAATGGGCTTGGATTTTACCTAATAAGGTTCGGCTGGATTAGCGGGGTCAAGTCCCCATCCAAGTATATTAGGGCTAATCATGGGCTTAGACTCTATGAGAGTAGTTCACTTTTAAAGGAACCATTAAAGGGGCTCCTCCTTTTACCAATTTAGGAATGGTGACATGGCATGGCTCTCATCAGTCACATTTGGTTTGGAGAAGGCTCCATGACTTTCATATGGCTCGGCTAATTTTTATGAGGAAGGAATTTAGAATTTTTTGGCATTTTTGGGAGAAGTTATCATGAAGCCAAATTTGGTTCATTTCGATCATGAAATTTAGGACATATGCAAAAATTTTAATCAAATGGATGAGAGGGGAATTTTCATGTCATGATGGAGTTGGCTTATTTTTTAAATAAATTGGAATTTGGGCTTGGCTTGATGGACTTTTGAAATTAGGAATGGTTGGCCCTTGGAATTAGATTTTGATTTAGGTTTGGTGACACATCAATCATGATGGGCTTGGGAATTTTTAATTCGTCATGATGAAGTGTTAGACTTTAGCTTCACATGAGAATCCAATTTTGGTGGATTTTGGATTTGGGTAAATTTGGGGGTTTTAGTCAATTTTAGAAGTTTTTGGGTAATTTTGAGGCAATTGGATACTTTAGATGGGTTAAGAGTAATTTTGGTGAAATTTTGGATGTTTGGACAATTTTAGCGAATTTTAAGTATTTTAAGGGTATTTTTGTCATTTTTTGGGAATTTAGGAATTTGGGGAATTATGGGAAAATTTAGGTAAATTAGATGGCTATGATTGGTTTTGGTGAAGTTTTGAGTGAAACTGTGGAATTTAACAATTTTGGATATTTTTTGGAATTGGAGATATTTAGCGTATCTTGGAAAATTTTGGGTATCTTGGAAAAGCTTGCATGCTCATCACTTAAAATCATCCAAAATTTGAGAATTTTTGCATATCCTGAAAAATAATTCATTGCTGGTCCCAAGCTCGGATGTGAAAAGTGGAGGGTTGTGTTAGGTAGTCAACAGCTAGCGTAAAACTTGTCAAAAAATCATGACATGAATCATTTTGATCATTGTGTAAGTGATATGGCGTCCCCTGGAAGCGATGTGCTGTCTGGCTTGAATACAGTGAAAAGTGTGCAAGGGCCGCTAAATCGGCACCCTGCGTAGTGTCAAATAAGCAAGGGTTTCCACATTACGGAAGGATGCGGGTAAAGAATTTAATCCATGAAACTAATATTAGGATAGGATCTTGGAATATAGGTACTCTCAATGGTAAATTAATGGAATTAGTTGATATTATGATTCATAGCATATGTATTCAAGAAACTAAATGGGTTGGAGAAAACGCTAAGGAGATTGATAACTTAGGTTTCAAACTTTCGTACTCTGGTAAGAGTCGCACTAGAAATGGTGCAGGTGTAATTATAGATTAGGGTTTGAAAGATAATGTTGTAAAAATTAATAGAGTTGGATATAGAATTATAGCCCTTAAGATTATTATTGATACCAAGATTTTAAAAATCATAAGTGTTTATGCTCCTCAAGTAGGTTTAGATATAGGATCTAAAGATAAATTCTGGAATGACTTAGAAGACTTAATACAAATGATACCTCTGGAAGAAAGAATTTTTATTGGAGGAGATCTAAATGGACATGTTGGAAGAATGGTTGAAGATTTCTAGAGGTGGAAAATTTTATAAGATGGTGGTGAGCTCTGCAATGCTCTATGGCGTTGAATGTTGGCCTTCAAAATAGAAGCATAATACTAAGTTAAGTGTTGCTAAGATCAGAATGATTAGGTGGATGAGTGGCTTTACAATTAGAGACAAGATGCGAAATGAATATATCCATGATAGGGTTGGTGTAGCTCCTACAACAGACGAAATTAGAGAGAGTCATCTTAGATGGTTTGGTCACATTAAACTTTGACCATCTGATGATCTGATTAGGAGAGTACATGTTTTAGATTCAAATTATGTTAAGAAAGGCATATGTAGATCTAGGAAGACTTGGGCTTATTGTTTAAAAAATGATCTTAATTTATTAGAACTAGATAAAAATATGACATTAAATATGACGCAATGGAGAAAAATGATTCATGTAGCCAACACCCCAGGTAGTGGAAAAAAGGCTTTGTTGTTGTTGTTGTTTGGAAAATTTTGGGTGATTTTGGGTAATATTGGATGATTTTAAGTGATGAGCATGCAAGCCATAAGTAACCTTCCTAAAGTCATATGAGCCTTATGAGAATTCATCATGAAGTCTCCACATGTTGTTTCTAGTCATCATTACCATGGGTTAAGGACTTAGAACCACCCACATGAGTCTTCAAGAGAGTTAAGGAGTGGTTATGGACCTAAAAGGGGGGATGGGTGGTCAGTTTGAGAGAATTGATTGTTTTGGTTGTGTGTGGGAACTTGTGGTGAGCTTCAGTGCTGTGTACAAGACCAAGCTACCCAAGGTTTCCTTAAGGTCAATTGATCCTATAGGAACTCATTCTTGAGTCTTCACATGTCGATCTTAACCATCTCAGGTGACAAGTGATGGATTTTAACCACCTATATGGGATTTCATAAGAAGATTCAAATGTTTAGAATTTCTATATAGGTGGGTCTCATCACGAGTCCTCTAGGATAGTCAACATGGAAGTTCCATGACTATATTTGACCCGACCCGCAATTACGCAATAAATTAACTTGAAAAAGATGGCCAAAAACTTGACCCAATTTATAAATAGCGGCTAGTGTGCAAAATCTTAAATGATATAAAAATTAGAAAATATTTTATGCACTAGGGGTACTACGCAAGTATACGTATCGTTTCAAGTAATATAGAGTTTTCTTTAAAAACCCAAATATCGATCCCACGAGGAAGTGAAGTAAGAGGTCTTTAGTTAAATTCTAGTCTACTACTAATAGTCCTTAGTTTGGAATGTCGATTAAAATTGTGTTTTATCTAGCAACTACTCCTAAATACAAGAGTTAAATGTAATAGTAACTATAACTAAATGCAAATAATAATTCTAAAGATAACCCTTTTTTGGATGAGTTGTTTTGGAGAATTTTGAGATATTAAAAACTAATATTCTTATGTATTGAAATAGATAATGTATAGGAATGAGATGCATTTAATATTGTATGTGCCAAATAGGAGCAATCCTATTATTTATCCTTTGCTCCAAGCATCAAGAACTTTGACTAATCCTACGCTTGGTTACTGAATTTGCAGCTAGGCTGGGAGGATACCGGCTCTCACTTCGGAGCTCCCAAGTTCCCCTCGCCTGAGGGCTAACAATCTACACTTCAGCACCCAAACGACAGGACCGAATTGAGGATTTTAGCCTGTCACTCTAAAATCTTCAATTCTACGCCCGATTAAAATTACTTCCTTATTTATTTGCATTCCAAAGCAAATCCACTTCGCAAGTGTTTACAAAATCATAAGATAATGAAGAACGATACTTAGCTTTTTCTCTTTGAAAGAAAGACGAAAATCTCTCCCACAAAGTCTCCCGGTGATTCATGCAATGCTAGCGAAATCCCTTACAAATTCTCTCAAAATCTCCTCTCCAATCTCTCCAAAAAGGTAGAAATCTACATTTCTACTCTTAATCTAAGATCCCTAAACATTCTCTCTTTTTTTCTCTACTTTCCTCTCTTGTTTTCTTCCCTTCTTCTCTCCATAAATTCACCATTTTAAAGAGTATGGATGAAGTTTGAAGAGTTTCCATAAGCACCCCTTCAAAAAAGCATCCAAATACGTCGAATTTCAGCCATAACCACCCAAAAGTCGGTCAAGAACCTTCCGGGCGCCGTCGGCAGGTTCGAGCTCGCTGTCGGCGAGCTTTTCGGGCACTTTTCGGTGTTTTCTGGAAAATCTTGCCGTTGGCGAGATCATGGCCGCCGTCGGCGAGCAGGCTCCGTGCAGCTCCACCGTTTTGCTCCGTTTTAGCTCTGATTCACCCCGTTTCAGTTGCGTTGCGTTCGTAACAGATAGCCCTACAAAATAAGCATAAAAACAACCTTTCTTTAAATTTTAATCTCATTCAATAATATGTAAGAAGTGTAAAAGAGATTAAGCATCAAAAGACTTATCAAAAGGTGTCAGGGAAGAATTTCATTTCTTGCTCGTTTTTGCTCCAAATTGCACCGTTTTTTCTTCCTTTTGCTCCAATCACCATTTCTTGTACCTAAAACCAAAAAACATACAAAATACCTTCCTTTAAAGTGTAATATCATCAAAAATGAGTAAAATGATATAGAAAAAAGTGTATAAATTTTAGGCGTGTCAAAATCCCCCAAACTTAACTGTTACTTATCCTCAAGTAACACTTTTACTACATAAAAATATAACTCAGGGCAATGTACTTTTCATCTGTAATACACTAAAATTTTTCATTCAAAAGAATATATTGGTTAGATTTTTAGAAAGAAATTTAGTAACTCAAGTTAACACTACAAGTATAAGAATATTCAGCAATCAAGTCAAAGGGTTCTAGTCTTCTATTTATTTCAAGATAAACCATAATTTGTCACATTAAGAGTGCCTTGAAAGATTATGTGAAAAAAAAAGTTCATGTAAACTTCATCAGCATGTAGGTCAATACTTTAAATATAAATTCAGAAATGAAATCAAGTATTCCCTTTAGAGTGACTCAAGTGAAGCCAATTTTTGATTAGGCATCTCCTCAAGCTTCTCCTCATAAATATTTTTTTCTTTCCTTTTTTTTTTCTTTCGGGATCATTTTCAATCCCCATTTTTTTGCACTCTCTTTTCTTTTTCTCTTTTTTTTTAAATGAGGATTACTATATCTGGAGAGCTTGTAATGATTTTGAACTTCACTCTCCTCTTTCTAAAGTTCAAACTTGAAACACATTCTTACTTTATAATTAGGTATGAGTTTTATTATTCATCATAAAGTCACAATCTCTTCTTAACACACAATACTTTAAGTCTATTAACATTTCAAAAATACAGTTTTCTTTACTTTAAATAGTTAACTATAATCAAATTCTTTCATACCAAATATCTTATCCTTATAAAATTAACTTTTATTACTAAAAACTTTCATCCAATCCTTCCATAATATTTAACTAAAATAAAAAGTTTTAGTTATCTCAAGCGAGGATCAATTGCCAGAAGTTATGCTAATAATTTTTGAAAATATAACAATTGAGAACAAATAAGAGTTAATATTTTTCTTCCCCCCAAACATAAATTTCAAAAATATTTTGCAATTAATTCCATAAAATGTAGCAGGAAGAAAGAGTAAAGGTTGAATCTACTTGCTGCTATAACATCTTATCAAATTCATATACATGCATAATCAAGATAGAATGACTGTAGGAGAAAGTAAAGCTAACCTAAAACATGCTTGTAATAAAATTACACTAAAAGGAAGTATTTTCACATTAAAATTTTATTTTTCTTCCTACCCCCAAACTTAATTTTTAACATATATAACATTCAGTACAGAAAATATAAGCAGGAAGAAAATAATTTAGAAATTCTATCTACCGCAAATGTCTATCAAAATCATTTGCAAGTATTCATTAGGACAGAACAATATGCAGCAGAAAGTAAATCTAAACTAATCATGCCAGAATGAAATTAACTAAACCAAAGTCTATCAAAATCATTTGCAAGTATTCATTAGGATAGAACAATATGTAGCAGAAAGTAAATCTAAACTAATCATGTCATAATGAAATTAACTAAACCAAAGTCTAACTAGCATAGTAGGTATCAGCAAGGGAATATAAAAATGTTCTTCAATACCTAAATAATGTTGTAACACAAACATAAACACACATATGATAAATGAGGTTAAGTCATCCTTTAACTCATCGCATCTTACTAATTTACTTCCAATTTCTAACGGAATCACTACACTATTAAATTAGGTACTTCAAAAGATTTTATAGATTATAATCCCAAAGATAATATTATCCCTAATAAATTAGTTTCTGGACACCAATCTCAGGCATCACCTAATCTTTTTAATTAAGCACCTCTAACATTTATAAAGATAGTGTGAGATCATCCTAATGTTATTCATCAAATAGGTTCGCGACTCCTACCAAATGAAAACAAAGTTAGAGAAAGGATGTAACAAATTAAGATAAAACTATCAATGTTTGAAATTCATGATTTCTCTTGTAAAACTCAAGTCTGGGTGAGACCCAAGTCACAGTGAACTCATTAATCCAACTACTACAAGAGATCAAGTTTAGCCATAATAAGAAGTTAAGGAATCAACTCCCTCATGACACACAAAGATCAAAAAAAACAACAAACAATCCAAACATCTATCAACAACAATCAAACTTGAACAATCCACACTAAAGCAAGCACAATACAACATTAACAATCATGACTCTCAAGCACACTAAATCAAAGCACACTGATAACTATGGGTTGCCTCCCATAAAGCGCTTGGTTTTAACGTCGCGGGCCCGACAAATGATTCCACCTGGATCAAAATTCCAATTAAGTAATCCTCGATCAATCGCCCAATCTTTTTCAGATCCAGGGATTCCTACAGAATTCTTAATTTTTAATTTTTCATTCAGCTCTTCCTTTTCAGATGGATTTATATCATTGTTCCTCATATTTCTTTCTTGATCCAATATTCTTCTATTGATTTTCTGAAATTGCATATTAATATCATCCTTGAAATTTATAAGAAATGGATTTTTATAAGATACTTCAATATCTCCCAAATTTTGGATCAGATTCTCTTTAAATAATTCAGATTCTAGATCAAATTCTTCTATGTCACTCTTATGATTCAAGTTATCTTCCGATTCTTCCCCTTTATAATTATTAAATGATGGAGGATCTATCTTAGTTGAGGAAATAGGTTTTTCTAATTCCCTAGGAATTTCGTCCAATGGTCTTCCAATATCCTTATCCTCTTTTCTCAACTCAAAGTTCTTTTGAAATTTATCCTCAAATTCTCTTCCAAGTCCTAGTTCAATAATTTTATCTTGTTCATCATTTAATTTAGGTTTTTCTTGTGATTGAGTCGTATCTAAAGATATAAAAACTGGTTGTGTAGATGATTTCTCTAAATAGAGAGGCTTTAAAATTGTATGGGGTACATTCATCTTAAGTTCATGAGATTTTTCAACAGATGTAATTAAAAGTTTATTATTTTTGGTAGCGTCCATCATTTCACACCTCTCCTGAACATACATACATTCTTCTTTAAATAACGTTTTCGAATCATCATGAAAATCCATTCCGACCTCATCTGTCAAGTTACTTTCAAAACTTTCTTGGAAATGGTCTTTACTTAGATAATCAATTTCATCTATCCAAAAACAATCATCATCTTTTCTCTCAGCTGGATATTTCATAGTCTTTAATACATCAAAAGTGACTTCATGGTCATTAATATTCATAGTCAACTTTCCTTTTTGCACATCTATCATAGCTTGTCCAGTAATAAGGAAAGGTCTCCCTAAAATAATTGGAATTTCTTTATCTTCCTCCATATCTAATACAATAAAGTCCAAAGGAAAGATAAATTTATCCACTTTAACAAGCATGTCTTCTATAACTCCTTTTGGATAAATGATAGATCAATCGCCTAATAGAAGGGTTACGATAGTGGGAGAAATATCGATTAAACCTAACCTTCTAAATATAAATAGAGGCATCACATTAATGCTCACTCCTAAATCACATAAAGCTTTTCCACATAATCTTTTTCCAATTGCACAAGGAATTGTAAAACTACAAGGATCTTTAAGTTTCCAAGAAAAATTTTTCTGAAGTATAGCGCTGCACTCCTCACTTATTGCAACTGTCTCGTAATCCCTAAATTTCCTTTTCTTGTTTAATATATCCTTTATAAACTTTCCATAACTTGGCATCTGTTCCAAAGCTTCAGTGAAAGGAATATTTATCGTTAACTTCTTAAGTACCTTCATGAACTTTGAAAATTTTTTATCCAACTCATGCTGTCTAAGTCTTTGACGAAATGGAGGTGGTGGTTTTTTCAAACTGATTTTAGTTTGAGATATTAATTTTTCCAGATCCTTAGAAATATGTTCTTCAGGTCTTTTAGTTTCCTTTGTTTCTCTCACAACATTTTTCTCCTTTCTAACCACATCCTCTTTATCTCTTCCAATTTTTAATTGGACAGCTTCTATTTGTTCATTAGTGTTCTCTTTAGGGTTGATCTTATTGTTGCTAGGAAGTGTTCCTTGGTGTCTATTGCTAAGTGAATTAGCAATTTGTCCCAGTTGATTCTCTATGTTTCTAATCACAGCATTTTGACTTTGCAACTGGTTTCCCATTTGCAATACCACTTCTTCCATAGACGTCTTCTTTTCCTTAAATTGTTGATCATCGTTAGAGTTCGGTGGATATGAAGGTCTATAGTTTGTGTTCCCCTGATTACTCCAACTTCCATTATGATTTGCATGATTATTTTCCCATTTTGGTTTCCACCATCAGTAATATGATTCCAGTTAAATTTAGGATGGTTCTCCCAATCTGGGTTGTAAAAGTTAGAGTACGGGTTATTTATGATATTTAAAGCATCATATGATAAGTTAGAATCAATCATAGGCCCTAATGAACTTTCCTCACTTACAGGAGTAAATTGAGATTGGTTCATTCCAAATTGGTCTAACTTCCTTGATATTGTAGCAATCTGAGATGCAAGAATTGTAATCGTATCTGTATCATGAACACTGGCTACATAGTTATGATTTACCCTTGTAGAGGGCCATTGAAATTCATTTTTAGCCATTTCTTCAATTAATGCATACGCTTCATCAAATGACTTTGACATTAATGATCAACCAGCGGCAGCATTAATTATAGACCTAAGGGATCCTACTAACCCATTATAAAAAGTTTGAATGATTAACCAATCGGGCAGAGCATGGTGTGGACACTTTCTTAGGAGTTCCATAAATCTTTCCCAGGCTTCGTATATTGATTCTCCTTCATATTGACAAAATGAGATAATATTGTTTCTAAGTTTAGTAGTCCTTGAAGGAGGAAAATACTTAGTTAAGAATTTTTGAGTTAACGCCTCCCAATTTTCAATAGAACCAGGTGCTAATGAATATAACCACATTTTAGCCTTATCCCTTAGTGAGAAAAGAAAAAGCCTTAGTCTAACAGCATCGTCTGACATGCCATTATAATGAAATGTAGCACAAAGTTCTAGAAAATTTGATAAATGTAAATAGGGATTCTCCGAAGGAGTTCCCCCAAACTGATTGTTCTGCATCAGTTGGATAATCTCAAGATTTATTTCAAACGAGTCAGCTTCTACGACAGGGTTTTGGATACTTAAGTGAATTTCATCTGTCGTAGGATTTATGAAATCTCTTGATGAAGTATGATGATTTTCCAAGTTATTATCTTGAAAGTTTTCCATCTCCATTTCTAGTTTTTTTAGTCCTTTCTGTATTTTTATTTTTCTATTTTTATCAAATTCGGGATCATAAGGCTGTTGACCTCATTTTTGATGAGGTCTCTTCTTTTCTCACTCCTTAGTACTTAGGATCTAGCCTTAGGCTTTTCCTTTGACTAATCTTAGAGGACTAGAAATAGAACCCACCACTTAGAAATTCAAACACTTCTTAACTCCCTGCAAACCCCACAAGCTTGATTGTAGACCCCTAATCACCTAGAGGGTTGAAATCAAATGTGGAGGTTTAAAGGATGAGTTCCCTATAGGACTTTTTGGCCTTAGGAATACCTTGGGTGGCCTGGTCTGGTGAGGGTTGACTTACACATACACTACACTATCACACACATTCTAAGTCCTAAAACCACACTCACCCTACTTGACTTCCTGACTCATGTAGATAATTCATATGGATGGTCCTTAACCCCTAAGCCCCTGGCTAAGAGGGTTAGGAACAACATAGTGAATGCCTCAAATGAGTCCTCTCATGGCTTATATGAGCTTAATATGGCTTCATGGCTCAACCAAAATGATTCCATCCTACTCAAATTTGATCAATCTTCATTTTCCCAAAATTTCAATTTTTGACCCCCGGGGCCCTACACCTACTAACCTACCAAAAGCCCTTGAAACTACCCAAAATTTACAAAATCACCTAAATTACCCAAAATTCCTCAAAATCAATCCTAAACATTTCCCCCCACTCAAATTGATCATCCATAGCCAAAAATACCAAAAATTCCAAAAATACCCCCCCAATACCCTCCAAATACCCAAAATGCCCTTCTTAGCCAAAAAATCCAAAAATTCTAAAAATTCCCAGAAAATTCCAGAAAATCCCAAATATTCCCAATTTTATTTTGTTCAACTATACCATGGGCCAATTTTGCCAATTTACCCCACTTTTACCAAAACCCCCAATTTATCCCATTTTGAACCCAAGTGAACCCAATGTCAAACCAAACCACCCCAATTAACCTCAATTTTGGTCCAATTCAATTCTAAACTTCAAATAAACATCCCCAATATCAATTTAGACCAAATCCAAGTCCAATTTGATTGACATTTGAGCCCAATTTCAATTTGAAGCCTAAGGCCCAATTTTGGCCCATGACCTAAACCTAGCCCAAACCAACCCAACTCAACCCCAATTAGCCCCAAATCTTTTCTAAAACTTTCCTAACATCCTCACAAACATAACACTAACTTGATTTGCCCCAAATTTGAACCTAAACCCTACCCAAACCTAACCCAAAACCAAAACCTCTTAAAAATACCTAAGCTCAAACCTAACCCAAATGGGCCCAAATCCCAAAATCAAAGCCCAACCAAAGTTGAAAACTCTTTGTAACACTCCCACAAACATTTCTCAACATTAATTTTACATCAAATCCAACTTTATCCCAACCTTAACCCAAGTTAGCCCAATTTGGCCCACTTTGGCCGCTTTAAATAAAGATCTCACATTAAACCCAATTCAATTCAAAATCACTTCACACTTGTTCCAAACCACTCATGACACATACCTAAACTAGTTAAAACATTTATTTGGCATGATCCCTCATAAAATTTCCATCCATCAATTTATTTTCAAGCCTAAAGGCTCACTTTCTTAAACCATTCTAAAAGCCCACTTCCACCACATCCAAAGGCCCAAAATTCATCCAAAGCCCACATGACATTTCTCTACATCATCCATTCAATTAAAATCATCCCTAAGTCCTAAACCAATGATCAAATAATTCCAAATAAAGCTTCATCCAAATTTCCACCAAAAATGCCAAAATTCATAAAATCCCTTTTATGAAATTGACCAAGCTTTTTCCAAGCCAAATGTGAGCCATTGAGCCATGTACAAGACACATGGAAGCCATGGAAGCCACTTTCCACCTCATCAAGCCATTAATGGCAAGAAGAGGGGACCCTTTCCTAATCTTTCATTAAGCATTTTTAACCATACTCATGTCACACTCTAAACCATGCTTAGCCACCTCACCATGGATGGAGACTTCACCACCCCTTCCAAGCTGACCTAAATGATTCCCTCAGCTCAAAATCAGGTCTTGGGGAGGTGCACCAAGCCTATTTTCATGGATTGACCAAACCAAGCCCAAAATACACTCTCCCCCCATTCCTTTTCAATCAAGCTTTTTTACACATGTCAAACTACAATTGACTTCACCAAATTCAACCCCTGACCCCATCGAGTCAGATGGTGACCCATGCTCGGCCGGCCGACCACCACGATCGCCGGAAAACACCATGGCCGAGAGCTCCATGTGAGCCAAAAAATTCAATTCTCCTTGTCGAGTCGTCTCAACCAGTGGACACCGCAGCTCTTCTTCTCCTCCCCGAGCAGTCGATACCAGCCTCCGATCGCCCTCGGGAAGCCCTCTAGCCATGCCTATTTAAACACCACCACCTCTCGGCCAAACAAGAGAGTTGAACCAAATCTTAAGGAAACTCTGCCAAAATTATTTGAGACTCCTCCCGAGACATAGAGAACTTGATCCCCACTGAAATAAAGCCCTAAACCCCCTCCATGAGCTCAATTTCTTAGTTGAAAATCCACCCAAAAAACAAGACACTTCACCACAGTGAGTCAATCTCCAAATTGATTGGTCCTACACCTTCACCAGACCAAGAGGAGAAGTTCCCAGCAAAAGCCCCCTCACCGGAGCTAGCCATTGCTTCTAGCCTCCAAGCTTTGTGATCGGGCTTGGTCACTTTCACACCTAGACGATTCCCGCGAGCCGGAGACTTCATCTGGAGCTTGCCTGGACTCAATCGAAGGTGACACAACTCTCAGATCGAAGCTTCACTTCTCTGAGCAAAGGCATGAACTCACTCTTCCTCCCGAGCTTCCAGCGATTCTCCATTTTTTTAAAGTTAATTTCATAGCCTATCTCCTCAAGACGAATCCATAGAGCATAAGAACACAAAAATCCATTGAGAATCGAGTGAGATCTTAAGGTTTTAGTGTGGACGGTCACGGGTGCACACCAGTCGTAGACGATGACCAGGAGCCGTTGGATTGCGCGTGTATCGAGCGGATGGTCAAGATCAAGTCGGACCGCGCGATGGTACATGAACCGCGGGACGCGTGGCTGCTGACTCAAGTGGCGGCGTCGAATGGGAGCACGACACGTAGGGACTTCGGAGCTGCCGAGGTTGACGCGGCGTCGCATGGATAAGTAGATAAATAGAGTATTTTTGAATTATTTAAATGCCCAGAACTTCAAAAATTCATATCTTTGCATAGAAAAATCACAAAAATAAAATGAAAATATCATCTTGCTCGGTGAATAGAGGAGAATAATGTGGAAAAGAAATCAAGTTAATTGGATGAGTATTTTATTTTTAATAATTTATTTACTGTTTTCAATATTTTGATTCTTCATTTGCATAGACAATTCACCATGGCATGAGACCATAGGGCTTTTGAAGCCTCTGATCTTGGGAACATTCCCTAAATTTTTCAAGGTCAGAGGCCATCTCTGTGAAAAATTATTGAATTTTCAATTTCATATCACTATTTTAGGTATTTTAATTCTAATAATTAGCATGTTGTGAAATAAATTCTAGGAAAATGTGGTGATATTCCTTAGGACCAGAGAACCCTATGAAAAATAATTTTGAATTAATTCATTCATAATAACCTTAATTGGCCTAAACCCCTAAAATTGAATTTGAATTAATTAGGGTTAACCACACATCAAATAGACTTGAAAACAATTCTCCACTGATCCTTAGGATTAGAGAGACCTCACATAAAAATTTGGTATCAATTGGAAATGTTTAACCTCACTAAATGGATTAATTAAGTTACATAACTAAAATGGAACTTTAAAAATTCATAACTCCAAAAATACTTTTCAAAAATTCACAAAAATGGTTTTGGAGCTTCTCGATATCGGGGAGTTCAGGAAAATTAAAATTGGAATTTTCTAAAAAAGTTGATTTTTCACCATATTTTAATATTTTAATAATTAAAAAATAATAAAAATCACAAAAATATTAAAAATCATAAAAATGTCACATTTTGACTCCTAATCATTTAGGAACAAACCAAATATTTTTCCTAAGTCCCTAGGATAAGATATTGAATTTTAAAGGTTTAATGTAATTTTTAATATTTAAAATGAATTTTTAACCTTTTTCACTAAAATAATTCTAATAAATCAAAGAAAAAATCAAAAAATTATAAAATTTATTTCTCTGGACTCCTTGAGGTCAGAGAGATTTAAGAAAAATATAAAATCTATTTTTCAATTTTTATTTTATTTTAAAATTAATTAACACTCTAAAATTCAAAATAATTATAATAAATAA
This sequence comes from Papilionanthe hookeriana x Papilionanthe teres, assembly GCA_022702705.1. NCBI lineage: Eukaryota > Viridiplantae > Streptophyta > Magnoliopsida > Asparagales > Orchidaceae > Papilionanthe > Papilionanthe hookeriana x Papilionanthe teres. The sequence goes on along the minus strand of CM040434.1, from coordinate 58,180,890 downwards.
AATATAACTTAAAAAATCACCAAAATTGGTCCAAGTGGTCCTCTGGTCATTAGGAATACCCTATAATGTTTTTAAGACAGAAACTTTACCTTGGTCATGTTGTTGAATTTTCTTTGAAAAAACCCTATTTTCTACTAAAAATAATTATATAAATAAAGTAAATTCAAAAAAATCACATTTTCTCCTCTAATGTCTTAATTGACATATGAGTGAGGTGACATAAAAATGTCAAATTCATTTGAGCTCAATTTAATGAGTTATGAAATAAATAAGCTTAAAAGGGCATAAAGGTAATTAAAAATTTTAACCCATAATTAAACCTTTAGGTTTAATCAAAATGGGGGGTAAAATATTTGATTTTAACTTTCTCTTGCATGATTGAAACTTAGGGAAATTAAGGGGTAGGAACCGATTAAACACTTTGAAAATATCAAAAATGAAACTTTAATTAATTAAATAATTTAAATTTTGGAAAGAATATATTTAAAATTTGGATTATTAAAATAGGGATATTATTAAGAGGACATTTATTCTTTAATTTAAAAATCCCTAAATGAGTCACTTTAATAATATTTAATTCTTAATTAAAAAAAAATTTTAAAATAATAATCTAAATTAATAATTAAAACTAAAATTAAAATAAATTAAATTAAAATCAAATTAAAATTAAAATTAAACTAAAACTAACAATTAAAATTAAAATTAAAATCAAAATTTAAATTAAATTAAATTTAAAATTAAATTAAAATTAAATAAAATTAAATTAAATTAAATTAAATTAAAATTAAATTAAATTAAATCAAAATTAAATTAAATTAAATTAAATTAAATTAAAATTAAATTAAAATTTAAATCAAATTGAATTAAAATCATTTAACAACAAACTTAAATGAAATCATTAAGAATTAAATCTAAAATAATTTGAACACTATTCCAAACTTAAGATTATCAATTAAAACCTCATAATTAAACTAAATTAAAAAATGATTGAAATTCTTGATAAACCAACTTGCCCTTAAAGGCTTTAATTATTATAACTCTTAAATAGAGTATTAAGTGAGATGTCACTTCATTCATCAGATAATCAAATACCTAAGTTCACTGAACAAGAAATAAAGTTTAATTAAACTCTTGGATGATTAATTCACCTGTGCAACTAAATTTACTTGGACTTAAAACAATCCCAGAAGTATTGAAAAGATTTTTAGGACTCGTCCTAAGCACTTCCTCAATATGACGGGATGTTTTGGAAGAACAACTGAATTTAGTTGTTCTTTGATGAAGAAAATCATCCTTAAACCAAACCGAGAACCTAGACGTCATAGGAAATGACTAGTTATAGGATTAGGAATCTGGTAGACAACCAAAACCCTTCCCTTAGCTTTACCTAGGTATCTGTTGAAATATTTAAATGCATTATCATGTGTTTTAAGTGCAACTTGGGATGACGGGAAAACCCTCCAGGTATGCTTTTATTTAATTGCAATTTACTTTATTGCAATTTACTTACATGCACTGTACTTTACTTTTCTTGCATGATAAATAAACCGTTGCATGAAAACCAAAACCTTTAGGATAGTCCCCGAACCGAAACCAAAACTAAATTAAAAGTCATTGCAGGATAAAATTCACCGCCACAACATTCCAAAATATAAAACAACTCAAAATTTAATCACAAACAGAACAACAAAACTACAATTGCAACTAAATTAAAACGTCTCATTGAATAATAGGGAATACCTCGGATGATGTAACCCACGTGTTGCTAACGGGATTTCCCACGGTCTAAATGAAAGTTTGGAACTCATTCAGTTGAGTTTAGCAAATTCATCTGGACTAAGTGAATTCGATGAAAATAACGGTGTCGGGATGACGGAACCGTAGGATCTTAATCGGTTCTGTTTAAGCAACTTTAAGATTTGTTTTAATTAAAACATTAAAAACACTTGAACATAAGACTTTTTCTAAACCAGAACACTTCTCTCACCTCTTGATTTTCACCTTCTAAAACTAAACTTCTGCAACAACAAGGAGCTTGGAGCATGGTGGGCAGCACGGCCATCGTCATCAGCAGAACTTAGATCTACTTCAGCAAAACCTTTCTTAGAATTAAATAACCAAGCCATAGGACTTCGAGGTAGTTTGCCTAGTGCAACATAAATCCTCAACTCTTCGTTAGGCATTTGCATAATCATGTTATGCAAATTAAGCCCTAACCGGTCTTAGGACTCCGAGGTAGTCGTTCGGTACGACATAAACCCTCATATCTTCGAGGCTATTTGTATGATTATATCATACAAATATAAGGCCTAATTAATTAAAATTGGCAGGATTGAAACATTGAATAATTCTCTCAATTTGAAGCCAAATAATAGGATAGTCGGGAAGTCACCGAAGTTCACTTCGGGTTTGTGACATCCTCTACTTCTCTTCCATTGGACTCCTGAAAATAACTGTTCCAAATTTGACCCATTCCCTATTGAAATTCCAAAATTCAATCCTTTGAAAACCTTAAACTTTGAAACTCTTGAGAGCAAAACCACTGATCATTATCGAGAGTTTTCTTAAATGATTCCCGTCATTTAAGATGTAATTAACTATGGGGCTCGCCCTTATAGGGAACTTTAAGAACCCGAGTAATATAAACCCTGCTTAATTTCTTTGTATTAAACAGGGGAACTTGTCGGCTTATAAAATTGGTTCGCAGACCAAACGGATGTCACAAATCTTCTAGTTTATTTAATCGAGCCCCATCATCAAACAGTGTGCCTATTCCTCGGGATAAATACATGGTTTGTGGTGTGGTGCTCGTTTATATAAACTATTCAGGATGTGAGATCGGTTTGATTTCATATCTTAAAATTTTCAAATTTAAAAAAAATTGTTTTCAAAATCAAATATTACTTTCTAAATTATATATATATTTAAATTAAATTTAAGATTCGCCGACAATTTCTATTTGGCGACCCCTTTTCAAAATCCAACACACAACCTAAAAATATATGCCGACAGCTTCTGGCGACTCCGCTGGGGACTAGTTCCTCTCTCCATTTTTGATTAGATGGTTTTGCTTTCATAAATCGGTGGTGAGTCCATATCCCTAGTGGACCAAAACTACCATTCTTCCGTTGGAATACCCCGTTCATTTCTCGTCTCGAACGAGTATAGCCAACTCCTCTCGGATTTAGGAGCCACTGTTTAGACACCCCTAAACAGAGAGGTTCCGAGATCCTTTTACCTCTTTTCTGAGGTGGGGTGGACCCCCAATAGGTGTTAGTTTAGGAGCGGTCCTTCGAGTCGAGAAGTCTTGCATAAGACTTTCTCTTCCTTTCCAATTCTAAATCGTGTCCTTTACCTTCTCTATAACCTTTTCCTTCAATCGTTTTGTTTCTAACAAACGAAACTCCTAATAAACAACCTCTTTTATAAATCAAAAATACACTAAGATAAACGAAAATGTGTTCGGACTCTTTCTTTCTCGTCCTAAATTTTGCGACAAAAGGAAGCGTAATTCGGGACTAACATTCAGAATCTGCCCTGCAGAAAATGACTGCCCCAAAGTTAATCTTTTCCTTCACCAATGGAATGGACTTCGCCGTTTACAAGGATGAGCCGCCCGACAATGGAATCATCTCGTTTTGGACAAGGATTCGGCAACACGTACATCAAGTTCGCCGATGTCACTCTCTTCACACTAATGGACAAAGTGTCGAAACCGAGAAACCCGTGATCGAGTTCAACCCGAAATCAACTCAAGGATTCCCTCCCCGCAAAGGGTTCCAATCGAGAGGAGTACTATCGTTCGTAGGAGGACCGTTGTCTCTACCCCCACCGGTCTAGTCATCTCTCGCACCTACCCCGACTTCGCCAAACCGAAGGGGAAGGAAATCCAAGTCTGTGATGAGCCTGTCACCGTGGAGGGTACAGATTTCGCTACAATACCATCTATTTTTTAGATTGGGTCCAGTTCAAGAGTTGCACCCCTAACTCGGACTCAAAGGAGAAATAGAAGCAGGAAGATCGCCAAGAAAGCTAGAGCTGCTGAAGTTGCTTTTCTAGAAGAAATCCCTGAGGAAAGAAAAGAACCGCCCGAGTATATACCTTTGTTGGAAGGAGCGGTGTTTCACCCTCTCTCGCCGCATCGGATGAAGAGGATGTCCGTAGGATCGCCGCCGCATTACCCCGACTCCGCGTACTACAAAGCAATTACAAAAGGAAAAGGGATAAGACTACGCCATTCGCCCGACCGCAAGCCGTGATAGAAATATCGGCAAAGAAAGAAAGATGCCCCGTGTCGAAATCTTAAGAAGGATAGGACGGTGCCGCCTAAATCCCGCCTCGGACCGCGAATCGAGCCTATCGCTGCCACGAGAGAAACCAAAGAAGAAGATAAAAGCCGGTCCACCCGTTGTTGTATCGGGTCTACAAATTAGGGAGGATACCACCTTCCAACATATAGCCGACAGATCATCCGGTCCTAGGCTTCCGGCTGCAAGAAGGATGGTATGGCGACCTACTACTGGTCAGCTAAGACCAAAATAATGTCCTGAGAAGAAAAGTCTCGTCAAGAGACTTGAATCAGAAGGAAGTGCTACAGCGATAAAGGAAACCCCCGAAAAAGAAGTTCAACAACCGTCACATGGCAACTGCGAGACCGTGCGGAAAAGGCCATTAGAGGATGCCATGGACAAGTTAAGGACCGATATCCGACGGTTAGTAAAAGAAAGAGAAGAAGAACTAGGAGATGAAGTTGACCCATCAGAGTTCATGGATGAGGAGTATGCCGAGATCAACATGGTTAAGACACGAGCATCGTCAGCTTCGCAAGGTGCTCCGGCGGCTGCAGAAAGAGATGAACCGGAAGTGTTGAGAGCACAACTTCGGGAAAGAGATGATACAATTTCCCAGATGGCAAAGAGGATGGAAGAGATGGCTGCTGTCATAGCCACTCTCCAGAGCCAGGCCCAGCCTCAGAAAGAGACATCCCCAGAAATTATCCATATTGCGGATGGAGGAAAGGAGATCACATCCGTCAACGGAGATGAACCACCAAAGAAGGATTCTACACAAAGCATGATTCCGTAAAAGGATATTAAAAATATGGTAGAACAAGCAGAGTGCGAGAAGCTTTAGCACAATCCAAGAGTGGAGCATCTATTCAGACGGGTAGACCTTACCCCGAAGAGTTCGATGCAGTCCAATACCCGAAAGGCTTCGTACCACCTCTGTTTAAGACTTTTGATGGAACAGGAAACCCTTGGCAGCACGTCGCACATTTTCGTGCTAGTTACTGCAATGCCGGTGGGAGCGACGCTTTACTCTTCTGCCAGTTCGTCAGCAGTTTGTCAGGGATTACCTTCGACTGGTACGCAAAATTGCCAAACGGTTCAGTAAAGCCTTTTCAAAACTGGAGAATCTCTTCGTTAAGCGATTTGTCGGGGCTCAGTGCAACATCACTATCGGTGATCTAGTGGTGGAGCAACAGAAGCCGAACGAGACTTTAGTAGATTACATACTTCGATGGAGAAACTTAAGCATGAAGTGTGAACCACAGCTTTAAGAACAACATGCAGTTGGCATCCTACTTAAAAGTATCCATGGCCCGATAGCACTCCTCCTTAAAGGATTTACAATCAAGACTTTCGAGAAGTTGCTTAGCAAGGCCGGAGCTTGCAAGAAGAGGTAAAACAGTTAAGTTTCGTAAACAAGAATGATAAGCAGAAGCCTGTGAAAACATTCGAGAAGAAATCTGGAATCTTTGCGGCAGTAGATAAGGGCAAGCAGCCAATGTAGATACCGCCAGAGCGACCGCAGCCTAGTTACCAACCACCGTAACGAACATACCAACAACCTCAGCAAGGCTATCAGCAACCTCAGCAAGGCTATCAGCAACCTCAGCAGGGTTATCAGCAACCTCGTCCAAACTATCAGTCGCCTCAGCATTATGAACAACCGCCTCGTTCGTCACGTACTTTAAGAGAACTTCTAAATAGAGAATATCCATTCAAAACTGAAGCAGTAGCAAAGATGTTCCGCAGCTTAATGAAGACACCAGATTTTCAGCTGCCAGAGCCCAAGAAGCCGGAGGAAGTCAATAAGAAATATCATCTGAACTATTGCCCTTACCATCAGATGCTCGGACACAAAATAGAGGATTGCATCACTTTCAAGAGTTGGCTTGATGACAATCTCCGGAGAGGGAACATAATGATCCCAAAGGAATACATGAAGGAACCCCAGAAAGGAGGTTCTGTCAATGTTATTTCAATGGATCCCATTGTTCCGATAAACCCGTACACGACTGATGATGGATGGAATACCGTCTGGACGAAGTCATCAAAGAGAATTTTGGATCACATCCAGGCCGCTTCGGTACATGCTTCAACTCAGAGTTTGAAACCTGTCGAGCCGGCACTATCACTTGCGATTGAAGAACCGCCCCAGAAGGAGGAGAAGATCGTGGAAGAAAGAAGACCGAGGCTCCGAAGGGTAGACTAGGGGCTGCTTATCCTAGGATGGTTGTTTTCGATTCGGGGGAGAAATCCCTCGAACTCCTGACTCTGTATGATTATTTGCTCACTCCGGCGGGATTGTTGACCTCATTTTTGATGAGGTCTTCTCTTCCCTCTTTAGTGTTTAGGATCTAGCCTTAGGCTTTTCCTTTGACTATATTAGAAGGACTAGAATTGGAACGCATCCCTTAGAAATTTAAACCATTTCTTGTCTCCCTGCAAACCCCACAAGCTTGATTGTAGACCCCTAATCACCTAGAGGGTTGAGATCAAATGTGGAGGTTTAAAGGATGAGTTCCCTATGGGACTCTTTGGCCTTAGGACTACCCCAGGTGGCTCGGTCCGGTGAGGGTCGACTTACACACTCACTACACCCACACACTACACTCTCACACACACAATCCAAATCCTAAAACCACGCCTATACCCAACTTGACTCCCGACTCATGTAGGTAATTCATATGGATGGACCTTAACCCCTAAGCCCTCGCTAAGAGGGTTAGGAACAACATAGTGAATGCCTCCAATGAGTCCTCTCATGGCTCATATGGGCTTAATATGGCTTCATGGCTCAATCAAAGTGATTCCATTTCACTCACATTTGATCAATCTTCATTCTTCCAAAATTTCAATTTTTGACCCCGAGGACCCTACACCCATCAAACCTACCAAAAGCCCTTGAAATTGCCCAAATTTTCCAAAATCTCAAAATCACCCAAAATTCCTCAAAACCAATTCCAAACATTTCCACATCACTCAAACTGATCATCCATAGCCAAATATACCAAAATTTCCAAAAATACACTCCAAATACACTAAAAATACACTTTTGGCCAAACTTTTATAAATTCCAAAAATTCCCAAAAAATTCCAAAAAATCCCAAATATTCCCAATTTCATTTTGTTTAACTACACCATGGGCCAATTTTGTCAATTTACCCCACTTTTACTAAAATCCCCAATTTGACCCATTTTTAACCCAAATGAACCCAATGTCAAACCAAACCTCCCCAATTGACCTCAATTTTGGTCCAATACAATTCTAAACTTCAATTAAATATCCCTAATGTCAATCTAGACCAAATCCAAGCCCAATTTGATTGACATTTGAATCCAATTTCACTTTTGACCTTAAAGCCCAATTTGGACCCATGACCCAAACTTAGCCCAAACTAACCCGATTTAACTCCAATTGACCCCAAACCTTTTCTAAACTTTCCCTAACATCCCCACAAACAAAACACTAACATGATTTTCCCAAAATTTGAACCTAAACTCCACCCAAATCCAACCCAAATCCAAAATTCCCACTTTTGACCTAAACCCAAACCTCACCCAAATGGGCCCAAATCCCAAAGTTAAAGCCCAACCAAAGTTGAAAACTCTTTGTAGTACCCCCATAAACATTTCCCAACATTAAGTTTACATCAATTTCAACCCTAGCCCAACATTGGCCCAAATTAGCCCAATTTGACCTATATTGGCCCCTTTACCAAAGAAGCCCAAATCCAACCCAATTCAAACCCAAACCACCTCAAATTTATTTCAAATTACTCATGACACATCTCTAAACCAAACCCAACAATTATTTGGCCCAACCTTTTACAAAATTCCCATCCATAAATTTATTTTAAAACCTAAGGCCCACTTCCTTAGGCCTTCCTAAAAAGACCACTCCAAAATGATTCCAAAAGCCCAAACTTCATGCTAAAGCCCATATGACAAATTCTTCTCATCATACCTTTAATTAAAATCATCCCTAAGTTCTAATTAAGCCATCAAATTTTTCTAAATTAGGCCATATGCCAAATCCTATCAAATCACCCCTAAATTACCAAAATTCCTAAAATCCTCTTTCATGAAAGTCGACTTAGCTTCTTCCAAGCCAAAGGTGAGCCATGAAGCCATGCATGAGCCACATGGGAGCCATGAGGGCTTTGGGCACCTCACCATACCCAAGATAGGAAAGGAGGGAGGCTCTTTCCATAATTCCTAAAAGTCATTAGCCTTAATCATTTTTCCCTTAAACCCAAGTCTAATTTAAATATTCTTAGAAAGGGACCTCACCACCTTTGACCTGCTAACCTAACTCATTCCCTCAGCCTAAAACCAAGTCATGGGAAGGTGAACCCAACCCAAATACATGAGTTGACCAAATTGAGCCAAAATTAGCCATGCCCCCATTCCATTTTGATCCAACCACTTTACACTTGGCAACTACCAATCGAGTACACAAAACCCCAGCCCCGACTCACCCGAACCCGAGGGTGACCCATGCCTGCACGGCCGACCGCCTCGGATCGCCGGAAAACACCACACCCGGGAGCACCATGTGAGCCTAACATTGAAATTCTCCCCTGCTGAGCTGCCCCCTGCCCAATGGCCACCATGGTCGTTCTTCTCTTCCCCTGAGCAGCTGATCCAAGCCTTCAAACCCCCCTGGGAGGCCCTCCAGCCTCTCCTATTTAAACCCCACCTCTCTCGGCCATGAAGAGGGCTAATAGGAAACCATACAGAAACTCTGCCAAAATCATTCCAGACTCTCCTCCACACCTGGAGAACTTGATCCCCACTGAAATCCCCCTGCCATTTCCTCTCTATAAGCTCAATTTCAGAGTTGAAATTCAAGCCCAAAACCAAGACACTTCACCACAGTCGAGTCAATCCTCAAATCGATCGACTCTACACCTTCACTCGGACCAAGAGGAGAAGTTTCCCAGTAAAAGCCCCTTCACCAGGCCAGCCATTGCTTCCAACCTCCAAGCTTTGTGATCGTCCGTGGTCACTTTTGTACCTAGGCAATTCACCAGGCCAAGGGATTTCATCTGGAGCTTGCTTGGATCCAATCGAACGTGACACAACTCTCAGATCGAAGCTTCACTTCTCTGAGCAAAGGTATGAAATTTCTCTTCTTCCCGAGCTTCTGGAGATTCTCCATTTGATATGAATCGATTTCAATGCATGTTTACAGTATGGATGTGTTCGTCTCTTCAAGACGAATCCATAGAGCATAAGAACACAAAAATCCGTTGAGAATCGAGTGAGTTCTTAGGGTTTTAGTGTGGAAGGTAACGGGTGCACACCAGTCGTAGACGATGACCAGGAGCCGTAGGATCGAGCGTGTATCGAGCGGACGGTCGAGATTGAGCCGGACAGCGCAATGGAACATGAACCGCGGGCCCCTGGAGCGCTGAGTCGGATGGCGGCGTCGAATAGGAATGCGCCTCGTGGGCGTTCGGAGCTGCCGAGGATTGCGTGGCGCCGCGTGGATAAGTAGATAAATAGGTTTTTTTTTCTTATTTATTAAATACCCAGAACTTCAAAAATGCATAACTTTGTGTAGAAAAATCCTAAAAATAAAATAAAAATACCCTCTTTCTCAGTGAACAGAGGAGAATAATGTGGAAAAGAAATCAAGTAATTTCATTAAGTATTTTATTTTTAATGATTTATTTACTCTCTGCATTGTTTTAGTTCTTCATTTGCATAGACAATTCACTATGGCATGAGACCATAGGAATTTTAAAGCCTCCGAACTCGGGAACATTCCCCGAATTTTCCAAGGTCGGAGGCCATCCTTATGAGAAGTTATTGATTTTTCAATTGCATGTTACTCGTTTTGAATATTTTAATTCCAATAATTAGCATATTAAGAAATAAATTCTAGGAAAATTTGGTGATGTTTCTTATGACTGAGAGGAACCTAGGAAAAATAAGTTTTGAGTTAATTCACTTGGAATAACCCTAATTGGTCTAAATACCCAAAATTGAATTTTAATTAATTATGGTTAACTACACATTAACTTAAAACAATTCTCCACTAATCTTTGGGATTAGAGGAACATCTCATAAAAATTTGAAATCAATTGGACTTGATTAACCCCACCAAATGGGTTGATTAAGCCTCTTAAGCAAAATGGGTAAAATTAAACTTAAAAAATTCATAACTCACAAAATACTTTTCAAAAATTCACAAAAATGGTTTTGGAGCTTCTCTGATATTAGAGGAACTTAGGAAAATTAAAATTGTAATTTTCTAAAAAAGTTGATTTTTATCATTATTTTAATATTTTTAATAATTAAAAAATAATAAAAATCATAAAAATATTAAAAATCACCAAAATGTCACATTTAATTAGGAACAAACCAAATATTTTTCTTAAGTCCCTAGGATAAGATATTGAATTTTAAAGGCTTAATGTAATTTTTAATATTAAAAAATGTATTTTCCAACCTTTTCACTAAAATAATTCTAATAAATCAAAGAAAAATCAGAAAAATACAAAATTTGTTTCTCTAAACTCCTTGAGGTCAGAGAGATTTAAGAAAAATATAAAATCCATTTTTCAACTTTAATTTTATTTTAAAATTAATTAATACTCCAAAACTAAAAATAATTCTAATAAATAAAATATAATTCAAAAAATCACCAAAATTGGTCCAAATAGTCCTCTGGTCATTAGGAACATCCCATAATTTTCTTAAGATAGAAACATTTCCTTGGTCATGTTATTAAATTTTCCTTGAAAACCCCTATTTTCCATTAAAAATAATTACATAAATAAATTAAATATAGAAAAATCACATTTTCTCCTCTAATGTCTTAATTGACATGTGAGTGAGGTCACATAAAAATTTTAAGTTCATTTGAGCTTAATTTAGTGAGTTATAGAATTATTAAGCTTGAAGGGCAAAATGGTAATTAAAAAAATTTTCAACCTTTAATTAAAATTTTAGGATTAATTAAAAAAGGGGAGGGTAAAATATTTGATTTTAAACTGATTTTGGATGATTGAAACTTAAATGATTGAGGGTAGAAACCTACTAACCATTTCAAAAATAATTAAAATAAAACTTTAATTAATTAATTAATTGAAAATTTGGGAGAATAATAGAAATTGGAATTATTAAAGTAGGGATATTATTAAGAGGATATTTATTCTTTAATTTAAAAATCCCTAAATAAATCACTTCAATAATACTTAATTCTTAATTAAAAAATTAAAATAATAATCCAAATTAAAATTAAACAAAAATTAAATCAAATTAAGATTAAAATTAAACTAAAATTAAATTAAATTAAAATTAAAATTAAATTAAAACTAAATTAAATTAAAATTAAATTGAAATTAAACTAAAATTAAATTAAATTAAATTAAAATTAAATTAAATTAAATTAAATTAAATTAAAATTAAATCAAATCAAATTAAATTAAAATTAAATTAGATTGAATTAAATTAAATTAAATTAAATTAAAATCATTTAACAACAAACCTAAATGAAATCATTAAGAATTAAATCTAAAATAACTTGAACACTATTCCAAATTTAAACTGACTTTTTATAATTAAGTCAAAATTAAAATTAAATCATTAAGTTTAAATCATTAAAATACTTAATAATTTGATTTGCCCTTTTAAAGCTATTATTATTATAACTCTTAAATGAGGCATCAAGTGAAGTGTTACCTCACTTATAGGATATTCAAATGTCCTAGTTCACTGAGCAAGATAACAAAACTTAAACTCCTCGATGATTAATTCACTTGTATAATTAAATTCTCTTGGACTTAAAACAATCCTAGAGGTATTGAAAAGATGTTTAAGACTCGTCTTAAGCACTTCCTCAATATGATAGGATGTTTATAAGAACAACTCGAATTTAATTGTTCTTAGGTGAAGAAAGTCATCCTTAAACCAAAACACAAGAACCCAGACGTCATAGGAGATGATTAGCTATAGGATTAGGACTTTGGTAGATAACCAAAACCTTTCCCTTAGCTTTACCTAGGTACTTGTTGAAATATTTAAATGCCTTAACATGTGTTTTAAGTGCAGCTTGGGATGACGGGAAGACCCTCCAGGTACGCTTTTATTTTAGTGCAATTTACTTTATTACAATGCACTGTACTTTACTTTTCTTGCATGATAAACAACTGTTGCATGAAAACCAAAACCTTTAGGATAGTCCCTGAACTGAAACCAAAACTAAATTAAAAGTCATTACAAGATAAAAAATCACCGCCACAACATTTCAAAATATAAAACAACTCAAAATTTAATCACAAACGAACAACAAAACTACAATTGCAACTAAATTAAAACGTCTCGTTGAATGATCGGGAATACCTCCGATGATGTAACAAACGTGTTGCTAACGGGATTTCCCACGGTCTAAATGAAAGTGTGGAACTCATTCAGTTGAGTTTAGCAAATTCATCCGGACTAAGTGAATTCAATGAAAATAACGATGCGGGATGACGGAACCGTGGGATCTTAATCGGTTCGTTTAAACAACTTTAAGGTTTGTTTTAATTAAAATATTAAAAACACTTGGATTTTAAGATTTTCTCTAAACCAAAACACTTCTCCCATCTCCTGATTTATGACTTCTAAAACTAAACCTCTGCAACAACAAGGAGCTTGGAGCACAGTGGGCAGCATGGCCATCGTCATCAGCAAAACTCGGGTCTACTTCAGCTAAACATTCCTAGAATTAAAAAACCAAACCATAGGACTTCGAGGTAGTTTGCCTAGTGCAATATAAATCCTAAACTTTTCGTTAGGCATTTGCATGATCATGTCATGTAAAGTAAACCCTAACCGGTCTTAGGACTCTGAGGTAATTGTTTGGTACGACATAAACCCTCACATCTTCGAGGCTATTTGTATGATCATGTCATACAAATATAAATCCTAATTAATTAAAATTGGCAGGATTGCAATATTAAATAAACTACCAAATTGAAGCTAAACAATAGGATAGTTTGGGAAGTTGCCAAGATTCTTCTTGGATCCTCAGCTTCTCCTACTTCTCTCCCTTTGGACTCTTAAAATAAACTGTTCCAGATTTGAGCTAATCCCTATTGAAAATTCCAAAATCCAATCCTTTGAAAACCTTAAACTTTGAAATTCTTGAGAGCAAAACCACTGATCATTATCGAGAGTTTTCTTAAATGATTCCTGTCATTTAAGATGTAATTAACTATAGGGGCTTGCCCTTATAGGGAACTTTAAGAACCCAGGTAATATAAACCCTGCTTAATTCATTTATATTAAGCAGGGGAACTTGTCGGCTTATAAAATTGGTTCGCAGACCAAACGGATGTCACAAATCTTCTAGTTTATTTAATCGAGCCCCATCGTCAAACAGTGTGTCTATTCTTCGGGATAGATATACGGTTTGTGGTGCGGTGCTCGTTTATATAAACTATTCGGGATGTGAGATCGGTTTGATTTCATATCTTAAAATTTTCAAACTTAAAATCATTTTCAAAATCAAATGCTACTTTCTAAATTATATATATATTTAAATTAAATTTAAAACCTAAAATTCGCCGACAGTTTCTGTTAGGCGACCCCTTTTCAAAATACAACACATAACCTAAAAATATGTCGATAGGGATCTTATAATGATAAGGGTTATGGTGTTGGCTACGTTTTGACTGTTTCTAACGATTACGTAACTAGCGACAAACGGCTTAATCCGGATCTCGATTCTCAAATCATACACAACCTCGACGACCACGACGAAGAAGTTGTTCACAAAGGAGGCTACGAAAGCTCGACAAGCAACGAGTCCATTTATGAATTTCGACGAGCTCCGATCACGATAGAATTAGAACCATCAGACACCGAAGCAACTTCAGAAGAGCCAGTGGTTCCAATTCAAGAGGATACACCGGCGGATTCAACACCAAATTCAGAAGAAATAACTGAAGTAAATTTAAGAAGTGGAAAAGTTCTACCCCAGAGAATGGGTCCAAAGGATAAAGGAAAACAGGTGGTTGCTCAGGAAGAGCCACCCCAGCAGAGGAAATGCCCATTCGGGAAGAAACCGAGGAACATGGTAATAAAGTGGACTACAACGTGCTAGCCCATCTTAGGAAGCTACCAGCCAAACTAAGCATATACGACGCTCTGATCCTGTCAAAGGAGATGAGAGAAGCTCTGATCAAGGCACTACTTGATCTAGAGATCTGTTTAGCTCAAATGGCTGGTGATTCCTCCAACGAGGTTTGCTCGTTAAGAGAACAGCGAGGTGTTACATTCACGGACAATGATCTATTACTTGGAACAGCAGATCACAACCGACCGTTATACATTTCAGTCATTGTTGGATAATTTATGCTCTCCAGAGTGTTAGTTGATCCGGGAGCATCAATCAACATAATGAATCTTCGGACGCTAGCATATTTGGAAATTGATGCTCGCAAGCTTGAAGCAGACAAGATGCTATTAAGAGGCTTCAATCAAGAAGGAGAAAGAGCTCTTGGATCGATAACACTACTAATGAAGACCGGCGATTTAGCAAAGACAACCGCGAAATTCCACATAATTGATTCTGAGACATTGTTTAACGCTCTACTGGGTCGGCCATGGATCCATGAAAACCGGATGGTGCCTTTGTCTCTGCACCAGTGCATAAAGTATTACGAAGGAGGGGAAAGTGTATCAAAGGTGATTTGCAACCGTTCTCCGTGCATGAAATTGGAATCCATGAAGATGCGGCTACTACGCGCCTCCGAAGAAAACAATCTTTTCCAGAAATACCATACCAAATGAAGCAAAAGAAATTTGAGACGATGAATAACCTGAAGTTCTAGTCCAACAGTTACTCACCACTCCCTTACGGCGAGATGGTGAAGATTTCTCCAGGACTCGCACCCGAGGTCGAGGCAGGGGACGAGGACGTGGAAGAAATGTCAGAACAGTTGGACAGAAGAAACTGGTCATTGATGTTGATTGGGAGAACACTTCCAAAGAAGAAGAAGAAATCAAGAAAGAAGCAGCGACAATAAGTCAAAAGAAACCCCAGTTCAAGATCTCCCTCGAAGATGAAAAGAATGAAGAATATAAATCAATGTACGAGAAGATTAACCATCATGTACATACTATGACCCTGACCCCGATCCATTCTAATAAGATCGAGGGTATGGTGGTCAAGGAAGTGCATGGTGGTGGTACTAAACCAATCAAATTTTACCATGGTGCTTCTTCTTCCAAAACTGAAAGAGATGTACAATTTGAAGATGTTACTTCTTCCGAATTAATGGAACTACTTTTTGAGTGGTACACTCCATGTGTTCAAAATTTAATTCAACGTGGTGTCTTACCTCGACAATGGACAAAAGGTCGATCACAACACTTTGAAAAATTTTGAAATAATGTCGGTCGGCCTCCCAATTCAAAACATGGTCTTGGATTCGGCACAGTAGGATCAGTTGACGATACGGGATTTTGCTTGGTTGTCACTTGCGAACCTAATGAAGACTGCTTGGAAGCTTCAGAAGATCTTGAAGATCTACCAATCGGCGACGCTCCACCAAAATTCGAAGAAGAAATCAAATCTACAATAGACGAGTTAATGGAAGTTAACTTAGGTACTAGCGAAGAGCCTAGACCTACCTTTGTTAGCTCCTTACTCAATAAAGAAGACTTTGAAGACATAATCAAGCTACTAATGGAAGTCAAGGACTGTTTTGCTTGGAGTTATGATGAAATGCCAGGATTAGCTCCAGAAGTCGCAGTTCACAAACTAGGAGTGGATCCCACTGCTGTTCCAGTCAGACAAGCCCCCAGAAGAATGCGTCTAGAAATTGAGCAACAAGTAATAGCCGAAGTTAAGAAGCTGATAGACGCTAAATTTGTCCGTGAAGAACAATACCCAACTTGGTTAGCCAACGTAGTACCAGTCAGAAAGAAGAATGGTCAGATCAGAATCTGCGTGGATTTCAGAGATTTAAACAAAGCATGTCCAAAGGACGAATTTCTACTACCAATCCCAGAACTGATGATCGACATTGCTTCAACACATGAAATATTTTCATTCATGGATGGACCATCAGGATACAACCAAATAAAGATGGCATTAGAAGATGAAAAACTCACAGCCTTCAGAACGCCAATCGGAATATACTGCTACACAGTAATGCCATTCGGACTAAAGAACGCAGGAGCAACATACCAAAGAGCAATGACAAGAATTTTTGATGATCTCATTCACAACCAAGTTGAGTGCTACGTGGATGATGTGGTCATCAAAAGCAAACTGAAAGAAGATCACTTGTATGATTTGAGAATTGTTTTCAAGCGACTAAGACAATACAACCTTAAGATGAATCCCTTAAAATGCACCTTCGGCGTCACCTCTAGAAAATTCTTAGGATTTTTTGTCTGACATCGCGGGATTGAAATTGATCCGGAAAAGATTAAAGCTATTTTAGAAATGCCACCTCCTAAAACCTCGAAACAACTACGATCCTTTCAAGGGAAGTCGGCATATCTTCGACGCTTTATATCGAACTTGTCGAGAAGGTGTCGGCCTTTTCTCGCTTTGGTTAAGAAGGATGCCAAGTTTACTCGGGACTCCAAGTGTCAACATGCCTTCGATGATATCAAACAATACTTAATGACACCTCCTGTCTTAGCAGACCCAGTCTCAGGTAGACCGTTGATACTTTATACCGCGGCTTTAAACGACTCCCTTGGAACCCTGCTAGCCCAGGTCAATGACGAGGGAAAAGAAAATGCTCTCTACTACTTAAGTCGTCGTCTAATTCCGATGGAAGTAAAATATCCTACTATTGAGAAGCACTGCTTGGCTCTGATCTTCGCCTCTCAAAAGCTCAGGCATTACATGCTTTCTCATAAGGTCAACCTTATTTCGAGAGTTAATCCGTTGCAATACTTAATGACCCGCCCGACGCTTTCTGGCAGACTTGACAGGTGGTCGATGATATTATTGCAATTTGACATAACTTTCATTCCTCTTCGCGCAGTAAAGGGACAAATCGTAGCAGACTTCCTTGCAGCACACCCTTTACAGGCGGATTCGCCTCTCGACGACGATTTTCCTGACGAGCAGATAATGAGCCTAGAAGACCCTGATGATCGACGTTGGGAACTATACTTTGACGGTGCGTTCTCAGCACAGAAGAACAAAGAATCGCAAATGATAGTGCCGTGAAGGCGAGAATCGGACTAATCTTTATAACACCGGAGCGGGGGATGTTAAAATACTCCTACCACTTAACAGAACCTTGTACAAACAACGAGACAGAATATGAAGCCCTTATAACCGGATTAGAATTAACCATTCAGATGGGAATAACGGACATCAATATCTACAGGGATTCTCAGTTAATCATTCAACAGGTCGCCGGGCAGTACAGAATTCTAAAGCCAAGACTCGAGCAGTACTTTCAGTATGCCATGAAACTGTAGGAATAAATTCCAAACGTAACAATCTACAAGATTCCCAGAAAATAAAATGCTCTCACTGATGCGTTAGCTCGCCTTGCAAAGGAATTTGCCTCGCTCGTAGGATGAGTCGACTGAAGTGTCGGCTCAAGGACGACGAGTCCTATCACGACTCGACATAGATACAATACACAAATGCGAAAGAGCGAAGAAACAATCGCAGCGAATGGATGAAAATACGTAAGATCGGCGGCGACCATTAACGAACTACTTGCGAAAGGAAGTCCGCCCGACGATAATTCGTTAGCCCATCAAATCAAGAAAAGAACTATGTCTTACGCATTAATAAACAATACATTATACAGAAGGTCTTTTGATCAGATGTGGCTAAGATGCCTGAGCGGGTCCGAGGCTCGTGAAATCGTTAAAGAAGTACATTCAGGACTTTGTGGCACTCATCAGTCGGGTCCGAAAATGAAAATGAAGATTAAAAGACTAGGGTACTACTGGCCCTCAATAATGACCGACTGTATGAAAGTTGCCAAAAGTTGTCACCAGTGCCAAGTGCACAGAGTGGTTTTACACCAGCCTCCAAATGTGCTACATCCGACAATCGCGTCGTGGCCATTTAAGTGTTGGGGCACAGATATAGTGGGTCCGATAGAACCACCTTCTTCAAGAGGACATCGCTTCATTCTTGCAGCCTACGCACTACTTTTCTAAATGGGCGAAGCTATACCACTCAGGGAAGTAAAGGCACACCACGTGCTACAGTTTTTTAAGAACCAAGTCGTCTACCGTTTTGGGGTGTCGCGCAGGATCATTTCAGATAATGGGTTTGCATTCAAAAGTATAAAGATCAACAATTTTGTGAGAAAACACGGGATCGATTGGCGATACTCAACAATCTACTACCCAAGAGCAAACGGCTTGGCCGAGGCCTTTAATAAAACTCTCGTTCAAATTTTAAAGAAAACTTTGGATGACAACAAGAGAAATTGGCACGAGAAGTTGTTAGAAGCCTTATGGGCCTACAGGATGACTTTCAGAATGCCCACCCAGTCTACACCTTATGCCTTAGTGTACGGGTCCGAGGCCGTTCTACCCTTAGAGGTTCAGCTTCCGTCACTCCGAATTACAGTTGCAGAAAAGATCACCACAGAAGAAAATGCCGGACTACGACCGAAAGAATCGGAAAGCTTGGAAGGGAAAAGACTTTCCGCACAAGCAGACTTGGAACTGAATCAAGCCAATATGATCCAGGCACATGATAAACTGGTCCGCCCAAGAACTTTCAAAGTCGGTGACTTAGTTCTTGTTCTCAGAAGACCTATTCTTGCACATCGCAAGATAGGTGGTAAATTTGAACAAACATGGGAAGGGCCGTTCGTAGCCGAGACAGTCTACTCAGGAGGTTCCTACCAGCTTGTAAATTACCGTGGAGAGTGACCTATGCTTCCAATCAATGGACGGTATTTAAATAAGTATTACGCAACCTGATGTTTCGAATGGTAGCTTCCAAAATAAAATCTTATCCCTAGAAACACGGGTGAAGTAATCACTTTGTGACTGGGTCCGAACCCAAAACAAAATAAAATGGATGATAAGAAAAAAAATCTCATCAACGAAAATGTTAAAAAGAAAACATGAGAAATAATAATAAAATGTCAATCTTTCCTTTTAAATCCATTCATTCCTGATATTTTCTCATCTCTTCCTACTCCCTTTAAATTTAAAAAAAAAAAGTGAATAAAACTTTTTAAGTGTTTTTCTTATTGTTCTTGTTCTTAGTACAGCCCCTGATACTTTCCTTGTTTTTTTTCGCAGGGAAATGTCGAACGGGCGGTTGGTTCTAAACTTTAGAAATGGCGTGAGTCTAGCACTTGATGAAAAGAGGGTGAGGGATGGAGCAGTGATAGAGATTAACTCAGACTTCACAGCAGCCGACTTACGATACGAAGAAAATGATTGGATCCTAGTTGATCGAGAAGAACTTCACAGCCAGACAGTGATGAAAATGGGTGGCCCAAGCCACCAATCCAGCAACAAGAAAAGGAAAGCAAACGCCGCGCATGCAACCGGAGAGGATAAGAAAGTTAAGTCCGTGGTTGCCACAGCAGAGGGTAGGCTTGTCAGCGCCGCGCCCACAGAAATTCAAGGGGTAAGGAGAGCTACTCTCACTGCTACCCAATGAAGAAATAAGAATCGTCGCATTCGCAAAATGCTGACCAAGTTAGCAGAAGATCAACGTGAACGGACAGATGGATACCGTTAAGTGCAAATTCTCCAAGGAGACCGGTTCGACAGAACCGTAAAGAAGAAAGTCAATTCCAAGAAGGTCGGAACAAATAAAAGAAATACCAAGAAAAGCGTAAATAGAGTCGGCACCTCGACGCCGAGCATATGTACCGCATTCGTAGAGTCTTGTCACGAAAGCAACCCCGGAGGATGTCCCTACGAAGACTATCCCCGAGGAGACGAGACATGCGAAGAACGTGCTCGGGTTGAGCCATACATCCCGCAAGATGTTACTGGACACCGAGGACTTCGGATAATACCGGAATACGAGCCGGAGAAAATGCAACTAGTCGAGAAGAAAACCTTTCGAATACTTTGAAAGAATTGGAAACAAGAGGGTCAACATCTTAGATGGCCTTGAGCTGCATTCAGATGTTTTCTCAGATTAAGAGCAACAACAAATTGTAGATTGCATCCTTGAATTGCAGAAAATGGGCCGAGCTGGCCGCCTGAGAGAAAAGACATATTCAAAACCCCGAAGATGGATGCCGGGAAAGGGAAGAGTTACAATCCAATGCGGATGTTGCTACAATTTTGCCACAGACAGAAAAGGAAATCCACCAGGGATACTCCGTCGCGGTGAGGTGGATCCAATGCCAAGAGTCATCAAGAGAATGGTGAAAAGGATGATAACATGGAGGGTACTGCTCGCAGATTGCATACCCAACGTACCGCATTATCAACATCTACAAGGAAGGCGACTGCATACCGCCGCATATAGATCATCATGACTTTGTTAGACCATTCTGCACAGTGTCATTCCTCAGCCAGTGCAACATCATGTTCGGATCTGACCTCCGGATTCCAGGCCCAGGTGAGTTCCGAGGGCCGGTGGAGATACCACTACCGGTAGGTTCCATCCTGGTGTTAAAAGGAAACGGAGCGTACGTTGCGAAGCATTGCATTCCGGGAGTGCCCGTGGAGCGGATCTCGCTTACTTTTAGAAGAATGGACGACGGAAAAATGCCTTACCACTTTCAACTGCGATCCGTAATCGGAGAGTCTCCGGCCCTACGAGCCGCGAGTTACATGGGAAATAAGCACACCTCCGATGCACATCCATACGGCATTCCCGCCAAGGGTGGCTTGGAAGGTGATGTTATCGCCCATGTCTCTTACTATTCCGACATGGATTTTTGACGGACGCTTTGGATGGATCAACAAGAAGTTTACACGATCCATTTTGGATTTACATGGATTGTATGAGACATTAAATTTACGAGAAAAATGTCATCATGACTAGATCAAGTCGTATGATGTACTTTCAGCAAGTTGGAATGAAAACGACTACGTCATATTTTGCCTTCACCTCTTTTTGTGCAAATTGACTGGGAAACGCCATTAGAGTTAAATGAACTTTGAACAAAGAACAGAAGAGAAAAGAAAATAAATGAGAATTTTTCCTAAAAAAAATCTGAATATTAAAATGAACTTCGAATTCACATGAACACTAAATAAACAACAAAAAAATGGGATCTTTAAAGGGCAAACAAAACGAATCTAAATCTCAAATTGAATTCCAATATGAATCCTTTGATTCGAACTTTTCAGTTCTTTACTCAATTGAAATCTGTTTGGAACTCTTTTGAAATTTGGATATTCTCTTCGACTTGTCGCCAAGTCAAGTCTTTTCAGCTTGGTACATTTACCAGCTCCTTTCAATTCTCACTCTCGAGACTGGTACCTAAATTTCAGTTCTCATTCTGGGATTAGTACCTAAATTCTGATTCCCATTTTCCGAGATCGATACCTAAATTTCGATTCTCTTTCGAGGTTGATACCTAAATTTCAATCCTCTAAACTTCCGAGACTGGTACCTAAATTCCAGTTCTCATTTCGAGGTCGGTACCTAAATTCCGACTCTCATTCGAGATCGATACCTAAATTTTGATTCTCTTTCGAATTGATACCTAAATTTTAATTCTAAATTCCGAGACTGGTACCTAAATTCCAGTTCTCTTCCTTCGAGGTCGGTACCTAAATTCCGACTCTCATTCGAGATCGATACTTAAATTTCGATTCTCCTTCGAATTGATACCTAAATTTCAATTCTAAATTCCGAGATTGGTACCTAAATTCCAGTTCTTATTTTGAGGTAGGTACCTAAATTCCGACTCTCATTCGAGATCGATACCTAAATTTCGATTCTCTTTCGAATTGATACCTAAATTTCAATTATAAATTCCGAGACTGGTACCTAAATTCCAGTTCTCATTTCGAGGTCGGTACCTAAATTCCGACTCTCATTCGAGATCGATACCTAAATTTCGATTCTCTTTCGAATTGATACCTAAATTTCAATTCTAAATTCTGAGACTGGTACCTAAATTCCAGTTCTCTTCCTTCGAGGTCGATACTTAAATTTCGACTCTCTTCCGAGATCAGTACCTAAATTTTGATTCTCATCCTTTTCGAGGTCGATACCTAAATTTCGACTCTCTTTCGAGACTAGTACTTAAATTCTAGTTCTCATTTCGAGATCAGTACCTAAATTCTGATTCTCATCCTTTTCGAGGTCGATACCTAAATTTCGACTCTCTTTCGAGACTAGTACCTAAATTCTAGTTCTCATTCTGAGATCAGTACCTAAATTCTGATTCTCATCCTTTTCGAGGTCGATACCTAAATTCTGACTCTCTTTTTTAGATTGATACTTAAATTTCAAATCTCACTCTCTCAAAATCAGTACCTAAATTCTGATTCTCATCCTTTTTTCGTCGATACTCAAACTCTGATTCTCACTCCGAGGCTGGTACCTAAATTCCAGTTCTCTTCGCAATCCCGAGATTGAAACCTAGGTTTCAATTCTCATTTCAAACCCAAATTTCAAATTCAAAATTTCCTTAAATTGATTTTAAATTAAACTTCAATTGAAATTGAAACTTGGAACAAATCGAAATCTAAACTCACACATTGAAACTTGAAATTTAAAGGTAAAATGAAATCTAAATTGTATTCCCCAGATCTTGTGATTTGGAGTTCACCTACTTTTCCATTCCCCAGTGAGAGTTCAGGAATCTCCAGTCTTGGAAATATACCTGATACTCCCCAGCGGAAATTCTTCTACTTCGTCCTAAGTTTGTCACTTGGACATCTCTGTTGGTTTTGTTGATCTCTTCGGTCAACTCCAATACGCGCGGTGTGCTTGGTTAGCACACCACACCTATTAAGGGTCCATTTGTTGACCTCGTTTTTGATGAGGTCTCTTCTTTTCTCACTCCTTAGTACTTAGGATCTAGCTTTAGGCTTTTCCTTTGACTAATCTTAGAGGACTAGAAATGGAACCCACCACTTAGAAATTCAAACACTTCTTAACTCCCTGCAAACCCCACAAGCTTGATTGTAGACCCCTAATCACCTAGAGGGTTGAAATCAAATGTGGAGGTTTAAAGGAATAGTTCCCTATAGGACTTTTTGGCTTTATGAATACCCTGAGTGGCCTGGTCTGGTGAGGGTTGACTTGCACATACACTACACTATCACACACATTCCAAGTCCTAAAACCACACTCACCCAACTTGATTTCCTGACTCATGTAGATAATTCATATGGATGGTCCTTAACCCCTAAGCCCCTGGCAAAGAGAGTTAGGAACAACATAGTGAATGCCTCAAATGAGTCCTCTCATGGCTTATATGAGCTTAATATGGCTTCATGGCTCAACCAAAATGATTCCATCCTACACAAATTTGATCAATCTTCATTTTCCCAAAATTTCAATTTTTGACCCCCGGGTCCCTACACCTACTAAACCTACCAAAAGCCCTTGAAACTACCCAAAATTTACAAAATCACCTAAATTACCCAAAATTCCTCAAAATCAATCCTAAACATTTCCCCCCACTCAAATTGATCATCCATAGCCAAAAATACCAAAAATTCCAAAAGTACCCCCCAATACCCTCCAAATACCCAAAATGCCCTTCTTAGCCAAAAAATCCAAAAATTCTAAAAATTCCCAGAAAATTTCAGAAAATCTCACATATTCCCAATTTCATTTTTTTTCAACTATACCATGGGCCAATTTTGCCAATTTACCCCATTTTTACCAAAACCCCCAATTTATCCCATTTTAAACCTAAGTGAACCCAATGTCAAACCAAACAACCCCAATTAACCTCAATTTTGGTCCAATTCAATTCTAAACTTCAAATAAACATCCCCAATATCAATTTAAACCAAATCCAAGTCCAATTTGATTGACATTTGAGCCCAATTTCAATTTGAAGCCTAAGGCCCAATTTTGGCCCATGACCTAAACCTAGCCCAAACCAACCCAACTCAACCCCAATTGGCCCCAAATCTTTTCTAAAACCTTCCTAACATCCTCAAAAACATAACACTAACTTGATTTGCCCCAAATTTGAACCTAAACCCCACCCAAACCTAACCTAAAGCCAAAACCTCTTAAATTGACCTAAGCCCAAACCTAACCCAAATGGGCCCAAATCCCAAAATCAAAGCCCAACCAAAGTTGAAAACTCTTTGTAACACTCCCACAAACATTTCTCAATATTAATTTTACATCAAATCCAACTTTAGCCCAACCTTAACCCAAGTTAGCCCAATTTGGCCCACTTTGGCCTCTTTAAATAAAGATCCCACATTAAACCCAATTCAATTCAAAATCACTTCACACTTGTTCCAAACCACTCATGACACATACCTAAACCAATTACAACATTTATTTGGCATGATCCCTCATAAAATTTCCATCCATCAATTTATTTTCAAGCCTAAAGGCCCACTTTCTTAAACCATTCTAAAAGCCCACTTCCACCACATCCAAAGGCCCAAAATTCATCCAAAGCCAACATGACATTTCTCTACATCATCCATTCAATTAAAATCATCCCTAAGTCCTAAACCAATGATCAAATAATTCCAAATAAAGCTTCATCCAAATTTCCACCAAAAATACCAAAATTCATAAAATCCCCTTTTATGAAATTGACCAAGTTTTTACCAAGCCAAATGTGAGCCATTGAGCCATGTACAAGCCACATGGAAGCCATGGAAGCCACTTTCCACCTCATCAAGCCATTAATGGCAAGAAGAGGGGACCCTTTCCTAATCTTTCATTAAGCATTTTTAACCATACTCATGTCACACTCTAAACCATGCTTAGCCACCTCACCATGGATGGAGACTTCACCACCCCTTCCAAGCTGACCTAAATGATTCCCTCAGCTCAAAATCAGGTCTTGGGAGGTGCACCAAGCCTATTTCCATGGATCGACCAAACCAAGCCCAAAATACACTCTCCCCCCATTCCATTTTAATCAAGCTTTTTTACACATGTCAAACTACAATCGACTTCACCAAATTCAACCCCCGATCCCACCGAGTCGATGGTGACCCATGCCCGGCCGGCCGACCACCACAGCCCGCCGGAAAACACCATGGCCGAGAGCTCCATGTGAGCCAAAAAATTCAATTCTCCCTAGCTGAGCTGTCTCAACCCTAGTGGACACCAGAGCTCTTCTTCTCCTCCCCTGAGCAGCTGATACCAGCCTCCAATTGCCCCTGGGAAGCCCTCCAGCCATGCCTATTTAAACACCACCACCTCTCGGCCAAACAAGAGAGTTGAACCAAACCTTTAGGAAACTCGCCAAAATTATTCCGTACTCCTCCCCGTACATGCAGAACTCGATCCCCACTGAAATCCAGCCCTAAAACCCCCTCTGTAAGCTCAATTTCTTAGTTGAAAATCCACCCAAAAAATAGGACACTTCACCACAGTGAGCAAATCTCCAAATTGATTGGTCCTACACCTTCACCAGACCAAGAGGAGAAGTTCCCCAGCAAAAGCCCCCTCACCAGGCCAACCATTGCTTCTAGCCTCCAAGCTTTGTGATCGAGCTTGGTCACTTTCACACCTAGACGATTCCCCAGAGCCAGAGACTTCATCTGGAGATTGCCTGGACTCAATCGAAGGTGGCACAACTCTTAGATCGAAGCTTCACTTCTCTGAGCAAAGGCATGAACTCACTCTTCCTCCCGAGCTTCCAGCGATTCCCCATTTTGTTTAAGTTAATTTCATAGCCTATAAACCGTATGGTTGTGTTCATCTCCTCAAGACGAATCCATAGAGCATAAGAACACAAAAATCCATTGAGAATCGAGTGACATCTTAGGGTTTTAGTGTGGACGGTCACGGGTGCACACCAGTCGTAGACGATGACCAGGAGCCGTTGGATTACGCGTGTATCGAGCAGACGGTCAAGATCAAGTCGGACGGCGCGATGGTACATGAACCGCGGGACGCGTGGCTGCTGACTCAAGTGGCGGCATCGAATGGGAGCATGACACGTAGGGACTTCGGAGCTGCCGAGGTTGACGCGACGCCGCGTGGATAAGTAGATAAATAGGGTATTTTTGAATTATTTAAATGCCCAGAACTTCAAAAATTCATATCTTTGCATAGAAAAATCACAAAAATAAAATGAAAATACCCTCTTGCTCCGTAAACAGAGGAGAATAATGTGGAAAAGAAATCAAGTTAATTGAATGAGTATTTTATTTTTAATAATTTATTTACTATTTTCGCATTTTGATTCTTCATTCGCATAGACAATTCACCATGGCATACGAGACCATAGTAGCTTTAAGCCTCCGATCTCGAGAACATTCTTTGAATTTTTCAAGATCAGAGGCCATCTCTGTGAAAAGTTATTGAATTTTCAATTTCATGTCACTATTTTAGGTATTTTAATTCCAATAATTAGCATGTTGTGAAATAAATTCTAGGAAAATTTGGTGATATTCCTTAGGACCAGAGAACCCTATGAAACATATATTTTGAATTAATTCATTCATAATAACCTTAATTGGCCTAAACCCCTAAAATTGAATTTGAATTAATTAGGGTTAACCACACATCAAATTGACTTGAAAATAATTATCCACTGATCCTTAGGATCAGAGAGACCTCACATAAAAATTTGGAATCAATTAGAAATGTTTAACCCCACTAAATGGATTAATTAAGTTACATAACTAAAATGGAACTTTAAAAATTCAAAACTCCAAAAATACTTTTCAAAAATTCACAAAAATGGTTTTGGAGCTTCTCTGATATCAGGGGAGTTCAGAAAACTAAAATTGAAATTTTCTAAAAAAGTTGATTTTTCACCATATTTTAATATTTTAATAATTAAAAAATAATAAAAATCACAAAAATATTAAAAATTATAAAAATGTCACATTTTGACTCCTAATCATTTAGGAACAAACCAAATATTTTTCCTAAGTCCCTAGGATATGATATTGAATTTTAAAGGTTTAATGTAATTTTTAATATTAAAAAATGAATTTTTAACCTTTTTCACTAAAATAATTCTAATAAATCAAAGGAAAAATCAAAAAATTATAAAATTTGTTTCTCTGGACTCCTTGAGGTCAGAGAGATTTAAAAAAATATAAAATCTATTTTTCATTTTTATTTTATTTTAAAATTAATTAACACTCTAAAATTCAAAATAATTATAATAAATAAAATATAACTCAAAAAATCACCAAAATTGGTCCAAGTGGTCCTCTCATCATTAGAAATACCCTATAATTTTCTTAAGGATAGAAACTTTTCCTTGGTCATGTTGTCGAATTTTCTTTGAAAAAAACCCTATTTTCTACTAAAAATAATTATATAAATAAATTAAATTCAGAAAAATCACATTTTCTCCTCTAATATCTTAATTGACATATGAGTGAGGTGACATAAAAATGTCAAATTCATTTGAGCTCAATTTAATGAGTTATGAAATAAATAAGCTTAAAAGGGCATAAAGGTAATTAAAAATTTTAACCCTTAATTAAAACTTTAGGTTTAATCAAAATTGGGGTAAAATATTTGATTTTAACTTTCTCTTGGATGATTGAAACTTAGGGAAATTAAGGGGTAGGAACCCATTAAGCACTTTGAAAATATCAAAAATGAAACTTTAATTAATTAAATAATTTAAATTTTGGAAAGAATATATTTAAAATTTGGATTATTAAAATAGGGATATTATTAAGAGGACATTTATTATTTAATTTAAAAATCCCTAAATGAGTCACTTTAACAATATTTAATTCTTAATTAAAAAAAAATTAAAATAATAATCTAAATTAATAATTAACACTAAAATTAACACAAATTAAATTAAAATCAAATTAAAATTAAAATTAAACTAAAACTAACAATTAAAATTAAAATTAAAATCAAAATTTAAATTAAATTAAATTTAAAATTAAATTAAAATTAAATAAAATTAAATTAAATTAAATCAAAATTAAATTAAATTAAATTAAATTTCAAATTAAATTGAATTAAAATTAAATTAAAATTAAAATCAAATTGAATTAAAATCATTTAACAACAAACCTAAATGAAATCATTAAGAATTAAATCTAAAATAATTTGAACACTATTCCAAACTTAAGATTATCAATTAAAACCTCATAATTAAACTAAATTAAAAAATGATCGAAATTCTCGATAAACCAACTTGCCCTTAAAGGCTTTAATTATTATAACTCTTAAATAGAGTATTAAGTGAGATGTCACTTCATTCATCAGGTAATCAAATACTTAAGTTCACTGAATAAGAAATAAAGTTTAATTAAACTCCTGGATGATTAATTCACCTGTGCAACTAAATTTACTTGGACTTAAAACAATCCCACAAGTATTGAAAAGATGTTTAGGACTCATCCTAAGCACTTCCTCAATATGACGGGATGTTTTGGAAGA
The DNA here is from genome assembly GCA_022702705.1 of Papilionanthe hookeriana x Papilionanthe teres. Classification (NCBI taxonomy): domain Eukaryota; kingdom Viridiplantae; phylum Streptophyta; class Magnoliopsida; order Asparagales; family Orchidaceae; genus Papilionanthe; species Papilionanthe hookeriana x Papilionanthe teres. The sequence goes on along the minus strand of CM040434.1, from coordinate 58,152,141 downwards.
ACAACTCGAATTTAGTTGTTCTTCGATGAAGAAAATCATCCTTAAACCAAACCGAGAACTCAGACAAAGATAGGAAATGACTAGTTATAGGATTAGTGAATCCGGTAGACAACCAAAACCCTTCCCTTAGCTTTTACCTAGTATCCGTTAAAATATTTAAATGCATTAACATGTGTTTTAAGTGCAGCTTGGGATGACGGGAAAACCCTCCGAGTACGCTTTTATTTAATTGCAATTTACTTTATCGCAATTTACTTACATGCACCGTACTTTACTTTTCTGCATGATAAATAAAACCGTCTGTATGAAAACCAAAACCTTGTGATAGTCCCCGAACCGAATCCAAAACTAAATTAAAAGTCATTCGCAATATAAAATTCACCGCCACAACATTCCAAAATATAAAACAACTCAAAATTTAATCACAAACGTAACAACAAAACTACAATTACAACTAAATTAAAACGTCTCATCGAATGATCGGGAATACCTCGATGATGTAACCCACGTGTTGTTAACAGGATTTCCCACGGTCTAAATGAAAGTATGGAACTCATTCAATCGAGTTTAGCAAATTCATCCGGACTAAGTGAATTCGATGAAAATAACTAGGTGTCGGGATGACGGAACCGTGGGATCTTAATCGGTTCTGTTTAAGCAACTTTAAGATTTGTTTTAATTAAAACATTAAAAACACTTGAACATAAGACTTTTTCTAAACCAGAACACTTCTCTCACCTCCTGATTTTCACCTTCTAAAACTAAACTTCTACAACAACAAGGAGCTTGGAGCATGGTGGGCAGCACGGCCATCGTCATCAGCAGAACTCGGATCTACTTCAGCAAAACCTTTCTTAGAATTAAATAACCAAGCCATAGGACTTCGAGGTAGTTTGCCTAGTGCAACATAAATCCTCAACTCTTCGTTAGGCATTTGCATAATCATGTTATGCAAATTAAGCCCTAACCGGTCTTAGGACTCCGAGGTAGTCGCTCGGTACGACATAAACCCACATATCTTCGAGGCTATTTGTATGATTATATCATACAAATATAAGGCCTAATTAATTAAAATTGGCAGGATTGAAACATCGAATAATTCTCTCAATTCAAGCCAAATAATAGGATAGTCGGGAAGTCACCGAAGTTCACTTCGGGCTCGTGACATCCTCTACTTCTCTTCATTCGGACTCCCGAAAATAACTCGTTCCAAATTTGACCCATTCCCTATCGAAATTCCAAAATTCAATCCTTTCGAAAACCTTAAACTTTGAAATTCTTGAGAGCAAAACCACTGATCATTATCGAGAGTTTTCTTAAATGATTCCCGTCATTTAACATGTAATTAACTATAGGGGCTTGCCCTTATAGGGAACTTTAAGAACCCAGGTAATATAAACCCTGCTTAATTTCTTTATATTAAACAGAGGAACTTGTCGGCTTATAAAATTGGTTCGCAACCAAACGGATGTCACAAATCTTCTAGTTTATTTAATCGAGCCCCATCATCAAACAATGTGCCTATTCCTCAGGATAAATACACGGTTTGTGGTACGGTGCTCGTTTATATAAACTATTCGGGATGTGAGATCGGTTTGATTTCATATCTTAAAATTTTCAAATTTAAAAAAAATTGTTTTCAAAATCAAATACTACTTTCTAAATTATATATATATTTAAATTAAATTTAAGATTCGCCGACAATTTCTGTTTGGCTACCCCTTTTCAAAATACAACACACAACCTAAAAATATATGTCGACAAAGGTACAAGTCCTGCAGATCCTTTCTTTTGCATACTTAACACAACAAATAATACATTAAAAATTAAACAAATAATAGATGAAATATATTCAACACTACCAAATATTTTCACGAACACCGTGTTTTTCACACAAACAGTTTTTTCACACCATTTTTTCATATAAAAATACTTTTCACACAAAGCAGTTTTTATGACACTACAGTTTTCCAAGTCTAAGCCTAATTACTTCAACTAAAATTCTCCTAAAGTTCTTACCGAAGCTTCCCTGAGCAACGGCGCCAAAACTCGACCCGACCCGCAATTACGCAAGAAATTAACTTCCAAAAGATTGACAAAAACTCGAACCGATTTATAAATAAGCGGCTAGTGTGCAAAATCTTAAATGATATAAAAATTAGAAAATATTTTACGCACTAGAGGGTACTAGGCAAGTATACGTATCGTTTCAAGTAATATATAGTTTTCTTTAAAAACCCCAGTATCGATCCCACGAGGAAGTGAAGTAAGAGGTATTTAGTCAAATTCTAGTCTACTACTAATAGTCCTTAGTTTGGAATGTCGATTAAAATTGTGTTTTATCTAGCAACTACTCCTAAATACAAGAGTTAAATGTAATAGTAACTATAACTAAATGCAAATAATAATTCTAAAGATAACTCTTTTTGGATGAGTTGGTTTGGAGAATTTTGAGATATTAAAAACTACTATTCTTATGTAACGAAATAGATAATGTATAGTGAATGAGATGCATTTAATATTGTATGTGCCAAATAAAGAGCAATCATATTCTTTACCCTTTGGTCTCAGGCATAAAGAACTTCGACTAATCATATGCTTCGGTTACCGAATCGCGACTAGGATGGGAGGATACCAGCCTCTCACTTCGGAGCTCCCACGTTCCCCTCACCCGAGGGCTAACAATCTACACTTCAAGACTCCAAACGATAGGACCGAATTGAGGATTTTAGCCTGTCACTCTAAAATCTCCAATTCTACGCCCGATTAATATTATTTCCTTATTTATTTGCATTCCATTCCCATGAACTTCAGCATCCATAGAATTTGAATGTGGTTCCACTTTGTTGAGAACTACATATGCCCTTTCGGGACTTAACGCAATTACAACGAATTTTAACACTACAATGGGCCCTTTTTGTAATGTAAATGAAGTGCAAGTAAAAATCATCACATTTATAATTAAATTTACTTCTATCTTGCATCACAAAATCCTAAACATGATTTCTACTCATTATAAAAGAAAAGTAAAATGAAAATAATGGCATAATCTTCTCATGCCGCTAATTCCAAAGAAGAAGAAAAAGTAAGAGAGATACGTCACAAAGCGCGAAGAAAACACAACAGAAACTTCATTTAACCAAAGCAAATCCACTACGCAAGTGTTTACAAAATCATAAGATAATGAAGAACGATACTTAGCTTTTTTCCTTTGAAAGAAAGACGAAGATCTCTCCCACAAAGTCTCCCGGCGATCCATGCAATGCTAGCGAAATCCCTTACAAATTCTCTCAAAATCTCCTCTACAATCTCTCTAAAAAGGTAGAAATCTACATTTCTACTCTTAATCTAAGATCCCTAAACATTCTCTCTTTTTTTCTCTACTTTCCTCTCTTGTTTTCTTCCCTTTTTCTCTCCATAAATTCGCCATTTTAAAGAGTATGGATGAATTTTGAAGAGTTTCCATAAGCACCCCTTCGAAAAAGTGTCTAAATACATCGAATTTCGGCCATAACCGCCCAAAAGTCGATCAAGAACCTTCCAGGCGCCGTCGGCGGGTTTGAGCTCGCTGTCGGCGAGCTTTTCGGGCACTTTTCGGTGTTTTCTGGAAAATCTCACCGTCGGCGAGATCGTGGCCGCCGTCGGCGAGCAGGCTCTGCGCAGCTCCACCGTTTTGCTCCGTTTGGCTCCATTTTAGCTATGATTCGTCCCATTTCAGTTGCGTTGCGTTTGTAACAGATAGCCCTACAAAATAAGCATAAAAACAACCTTTATTTAAAGTGTAATCTCATTCAAAAATATGCAAGAAGTGTAAAAGAGATTAAGCATCAAAAGACTTATCGAAAAGTGTCGTGCGTAATTTCATTTCTTGCTCGTTTTTGCTCCAAATTGCACCGTTTTTGCTTCCTTTTGCTCCAATCACCATTTCTTGTACCTAAAACCAAAAAACATACAAAATACCTTCCTTTAAAGTGTAATATCATCAAAAATGAGTAAAATTATATAACAAAAAGCGTATATATTTTAGGCGTGTCAATATCCTAGGCTTCTAGAGAAGAGAATTATACCTCATAAAAAATGAGGTCAACAGGAAGCAGTGACCAGGAAGGTGAGCATGCAATGGAGATTGCGGGCTAAAGAAATGGGTGTTGTGGAGGCAGTGACCCGGAGGGTTGAGTATGCACAGAGTGCAGTGACTCAAAAGTGGGCATGTCATGGAGGCAGTGGCTCAAAAAAATGGGAAAGTCGTGGAGGCGGTGATATAAAAGTGGTGGGCATATCGCAAAGGCAGCAGCCCAAAAGAAAGAGTGTGTCATGGGGCATTGATCCGAAAGGGTGGGCGTGTCGTTGATGCATCAGCCCAAAAGATGGGTGTGACGTGGAGGCAGTGACCCAAAACTGTGGGCGTATTGTGGACGCAGCGGCCCAAAAGGGTTGGTGTGATGTGTACGCAACGATACAAAAAGGTGGGTGTGTCGTGGAGGCAGTGACACAAAAGCTGGGCGTGTCGTAGAGGCGGTGACTCAAAAGGGATGGGTTGTGTCATGGAGGCATTTGCCCAAAATGGGTGAACATGTCATGGAGGCAGAAGTGATCTGAAAGGGTGAGTGTGTCGTGAATACAGAGGCCCAAAGACATGGTTATGCCATGGAGGCAATGACCCGAAAGGGTGGGCATGTCATGGAGGCAGTTGCCCGAAGAAATGGATGTGTTGTAAAGGTAGTGACTTGAAGTGTTGAGTATGCATGGGGTGAAATGACTCCGAAGTGGGCATGTCGTGGAGGCTGCGGCCCAAAGGAATGTGTTTGACGTGGAGGCACTAACTCGAAAGGGGTAGGCAAGCAAAGGAGGCAGCGACCCAAAGGAATTGGTGTGTCATGGAGGTAGTAACCCAAAAGGTTGGGCGTATTGTGGAGGCATTGTCCTAAATGATAGGTTTGTCATGGAGGAAGTGATTCGAAAGGGCAGGCGTGTCGTGGATGCAGTGGCCCAAAGGATGGGTGTGTTGTAAAGGCAGCAGCCCAAAGGATGGGCATTTCATGGAGGCAGCGGCCCAAAGGATGGATATGTTGTAGAGGCAGCAGCCCAAAGGATGGGTGTACCGCAGATGCAGTGACCTGAAAGGGTGGGCATGTTGTAGGGGCAACGGCCTTAAAAGGTGGGTGTGTTGTGGAGGCAGTGGCCCAAAAAGGGCGGGCGTGCTGTGGAGATAGTGACCTGAAAGGATGGGCATCTCTTGGTTGCAGCGGCCCAAATGATGGGTGTGTCGTAAAGGCGATGACCCAAAAGGGTTGGCGTGTCTTGGAGGCAGCAGCTCAAAGGATAGGTGTGTTGTGGAGGCAATGATCTGAAAGGGTGGGTATGTTATGGAGGCAGCGGCCTAAATAGGTGGGCGTGTCGTGGAGGCAGTGGCCCGAAAAGAGTGCATACGATAGTCTGGAGTAGTACAGTAGAAACTGCAGGGATATATTTCCCATTGGACATAATTACACAATGGATTAGCTAGATCACGAGCCACCCATTCACATGATATGTGAATGTGAGGGATAAGTGTGAGAGAAACAAAAATCCAAGTGCAATACATGCAAATGTATAATTCATGAAACATGCAAGGTATTATGCAAGCAAACACACAAATGTGGGAAGTGGAAGTGTAAACTACGTATGATATGGTGTTAAGTGACATAATGATGTCACGAAGTAAATATAGAGTAATGTGTCATTAGGAGTTACAAATACTTGTCACATTCATATGAGGGTATATGCTCAAAGATGTATGGTAAGGGTGCAAGTAACGAATGTGTTAATACAAAGGTATTCAATCAATAATAATGCACATGTAAAATATGTTATGCAAGTGGGATCGGTTGTTCAACCCGCTGAGTGGGATAGGTTGTTTGACCTGCTGAGTCAACCTGAGTGGTCAACCTAGGTAACATAGTTATTGAGCTTAGCCAGGCTAAGGTGATCAACTGGGCCAAAGTGATTGGTCGACCGGGCCGGGGTGGCCGCAGGACCAAAGCATTCAGTCAACTGATCTGGGCGGCCGGCTGGATCAAATTGAATGGCGATTAGGTCGTGGCGGTCGGTCAAGGCAAAGTGTAGTGCTTATCCGATTGAGGCGGTCGGCAGAGGAAAAGCGCAATGCAATGTCTAATTAGTCAATCAATAGGCATACAGCAGAGCTGATCGCTATCGTTCTGCCAATTAAATTGTCTGATGGAGAACAATCGATTGATTTGGACGATGTCCGGAGGCCTGTCATATGTGCCCCTTGTGGGTGACTAAACCCATGAACACACAAGCTTATGAAGCCACACTCAACTAATGCCCTCACATAGGAACCTTGGGTTTTAGCTCTTGGATATGCGGCATAGCCGCCTCTGGCTTTGGCGATGGACATGGAGAACTTCGTCATCTGATTTCTCATAGGAGTAGTCCTTTAACGTTCATAGAATGGACTAGCCACAAAGCTTTTTCCATCCTATAAACCCTTCACAATCTTGTAGCATGGCTAGCTACAAAGCATTTTTCATTCTTCAAGATCCAACCATTTCAACCCCTCAAAGGAAGGTCGGAAACGCCAGAGCCGTGGGAAATTGCGATTCTAATCCGCTTAGGTTAGGGCTAAGGCTTATCATGAAAAAATCACTCGACTTCACAAGGGATTGGTCACGAATATGATTCCGAACCTAAAACTTTCTCTAAGAAATAATTGGTCAATCAATAAGTGTATGGTCATGCTGACTAGTGTTGGTCGGCAAACTTTCCCAGCGTATGCGATCAAAAACCCACGGCGACATCACAAAGTTGCCCAATCAAAAGACATATGGCTGTGTCGACTAGTATCAGCTGGCCAACTTGTCTCATATGGGCAACCAAACCCACAAAAATTAATAAAATCTACTCCTAGGGCTGGCTAAGAAAGAAAATGCAAGGGCTATTTTTAGAATCTCACCAGCGTAGAGGTTGTGGACGTCCTTATCGCTTGCTCCAAGTAGTCGGCGTTTGTTCCACGTGTTAATGTATCTTGCAATGAAACACGTAAAAATTTGAGAGCAGGAGGCATACAAATACCCGAAATAAATGATCATAGCACATTGAAACATACCTTAATGAGAGGGGTTTCTCGGATTTCTATATGTCGTTACACCAGTGAGGGCTTCTGTCACTGGAGAAGGCATCATGGCTAGGGTTGTGTACGAGAGAAAGCTGATAAAGGGAGACAACAAGGTCGGACGTCGTTGGTAGGTTACTTTCCAGCGGCTAGGATCACCGCCCACAAGGAGGGATGAGGACGAGTTATGGCCAGGGCATCACCCTTTAGCATGAAAGAGGGCTTTCGCTGAGAGGGAGCAACGACCGTGGGAACGCCGATGAAAGAAGCACCGACTGGAAGTTTGGCCATGAGAAGGAGCACCGGTAGCATGGAGGTCACCGGTGGAGCTTCATTGGGGGAAGAGATAGATGGATAGAGAGGTTCAAGACTATTGGTAGAACGCCGATAAGAGGTGGCTTCGAGAGGCGGTGTGGCTCGCAAGGCTTTTCTAAAGGGACAGATGGCTCGGGCTGAGTGAACTCTAGGGCCTCACCTCTTTTTTTTTCATCAGGTGAGGGTAGAAGATCTACCACCAGGAGTGGAGATGGAGCCGGCCATAAGACGATTTTCCTGCAAGGACATTAGTGCAGGGGGCTTCACCGACCGGGACGCGAGGAGAAGAGGCGCGGCGAGTGAGGCTAGAGCATCATGTGAAAAGCCTCAGTCGAGAGAGAAAGCGCGCTCAGCGGAGATGCCAGTGGGAGCTGCTGCTCTGGTGAGTAGACGCGGTGAAGTCGTGGGCTAAGCTCACAGCAGCTTGGTTATCGCGTGAGGGAAAAATCAGGGGATGGGTTGTTCATGCATAAGATACTTAGGGATTTAAACCCTTTTAAATTTCTTTCTTTTATTAATTTTAATTTTAAGTCTTGATTTACTCATTATCCACCTATGTATGAAACTTCGGCAAATTGGAAGTCCTCTCTAGGAGAGTAGGCGTTTCGTGCACACTTGCACAGTGTGTTTTGTCATCAAAGGTCTTCTGAAAAATTTTATCGACAAACGAGCCAATTTGAACTTGATTCGCGTGCGGATTTTCTAATGAAATCTGTGGTACATTTGAGGTTATCCAATAGACAAATGCAAACCAGACTTTGCCTAAGCAAAAGCCAAAGTCTAGCAAAAGGACTCTAGTCACGTGCCCCTCAATACACGTCGGAGGATCTTAAATGGATGTCTTGCATTATTGGAATTAATACATGCACCAAGCAAGATTTCAGTGCTCAAGTGGACATCCTACATTCGTGGAACCAAAAATTGCTGCCAACATCTATTTAATATCATATTCTTGTCAAATATTAAGTTTAAATATAAGTAAATTTATAACTTGATACTCAGGTCATTTGCACACCATATTTTGATTTTTATGTAGTGTGATACATGCTATTTGGACTGCATACATTCTACTTATATGGTCAAAGAGTGTCGAGTAACACCTTCCAGATATTGTTATGCGATAATTTATTAGCATTCAATTTGTAGCTATTAAACATATTGAACGAGGTTTTGAGAGAGTCAACGGACAAGGTAAAGCATAAGTTGACTTAATGGAATATCACTGTAACTATATCAAGATAAAAATCTTTGGGCATATATTGTATCATTCAATCCACTGCAAGGAGACGACAAACAAGAATTAGCTAATTATTTAGGTGGTATCGAACTTGGGCATCACTTTACTTATTAAAGCCTCATACTCATCCACCGAATACATATTATCCTGATCATCAGGAGAGAAAAGAGTCATGTGTTAACTATATTTTATAGCTACTACTAATTTCTTCTGTCATAATGCATAATAATAAAATAAAGTTTAAAATTATACATATGTATTACTTCATTCGTAACAAAGGCATTGCAGGAATATTTCGAGGTGAACGTGGTGAAATTCCTAGTTCCATGAAATAAAGACATAGAGAGATACTAGAGCTATCACGTACATTGAAATAATCAATTTACATTGATTATAATGCATTTGATCGGTCAAGTGGACATGATTTTGAGGCTGGTTCATCTTAAAGAACAAATATAAGACTGCATGGCCCCCTAGGTCAACTTCTTACGTTGCACGTCGGTCATTTTCTACTAATGCAAGATGATTAATAGTAGATGAACCAAAGAGATCTTCAATTGCAAGAACACACAAATCTCCCTTAAATGAGTTGCATAAATTAGTCATATCCAGAATTATCTGCTTAGGTTAATCAATCAATATTTATGGGTCCCCCCAGCAATGTATGATCATCAACATATGAGGGTTCATCATGTGACTTACAATGAAAACTTCTATTGGTGGAGATCAAGATTTAAATTTTCAGAGCATTCGCATGTTGCACCTATATCTTATATAGGCCTAAATTTTGGTACATCTTCAATTTATACACCAATTCTCACAAATGAAAAAATTTATTGGATGTCATCATATGTTAGTCAATCAATATTTGTGGGACCCTCCAGCAATGTAAGATCATCAACATATGAGAGTCCATCATATGACTTAAATGAACAACTCTAATGATGGATATCAAGATTTAAATTTTTAAAACATTCAAATGTATGCACTTATATCCGATATATGCCTAACATATTAAATTTATAATCCATCAATATTCATAAATGACAAAAAATTTATTATATGGCAACACAACTGAAGACAAGAATGTTGAAGTATAATTTCAAGATCATCAATTGTGATATCGACCACTGCGACCTTGGTCTTTATATACACCAGGTTCAGACATCATTCCACCCAACCATCTTGATATACACCAGCTTCAGTCATCATTTCACCTCTTCAAAAATTTAGCTTAATTATTATAATAATTAGGCCAAATTATAATAATTATCTTCTGCAAGTGGGTGGAAAGACCCATGAGCCCGTTGTACATCTAAATGAGGGTAGCATTGGTGAATATCGCAACTGTTTGTCTTGAAATTCTATTTCAACATCCTTTTCTATAAATTAGAGATGTATTAGAGTTTAGACTAACATCAGATATAGGAGCAGATACATGCACTCTAAAAATTTAAATCCATATCTTCACCAATAGAAGTTGTACATTATAAGTCATATGATAGACCCTCATATGTTGATGGTCCTCATAGCTGAAAGATCCCGCAAATTTTGATTCAAAAATATCAACAGATGACTATGGATATGGTTATTAATGCGACTCATTTTAGGATGATTTATGTATTATGGCAACTAATTATTTCTTTAGAATATATGATATTAATCGTCTCACATTAGTAAAAAATGGTTGATGTGGAGCATCAAAAGTTGATCTAAGTGACCCATGTGCTTTTACATCTGTTCAATGAGATGGTCCCACATTGAAATCATGTTCACTTAACAGATCAAATGCACTATAATATATATGAATTGATTGTTTTACTCTATTTGATGGCTTCAATATCTCATTATATCCTTATTTCATGGAACTGACACTTCCACCACGATCTCCTCCAAACATTTATGTGATGTATATACTACAAATGAGGTAATCCATCCGTATAATGTAAAACTTTAATTTATTATTATGCATTATAACAGAAAATAATAGTATTAACTATAAAATATAGTTAATGCATACCACTATTGTCTCCCATAGTAATCAGGGTAATAGGTAGTAGAAGGCTTTATTCAGTAGAGTGATGCTCAAGGTCGATACCACTACAAATAATTGGACAGTTCTTGTCTGTCATCTCTTTACAGTGGGTTGAATGATACTATATATGCTTGAAAATTATTTCACAACTTGATATAATTATGGTGATACTGCATCTAGTCAACTTATGTTTTACCTCGATCATCAACTCTCTTAAAACTACTTTTGATAGGTATAGTAGCTATAGACTAAATGCTAGTAAATTGCCTCATAAAGCGATATGGAAGGTGTCACTCAACATGTCCTCAACTTATAAGTAGAACGTGAGTAGTCCAACAATTTATGTTCTGAAAACATGTCATGTAATAACATCATATCAACATCAAAATATGGTGTCCAAATAACCCCGTATCAAGTTATAAATTAAATTTTATTTAATATAAATATTTGATAAGAATATGAGATTAAATAAAATATGTGTACTATATCTTACTTTGTCTGAGTCCATCAAGTTAGTCTATATATTTTTACATTTCCAACTAGCACTTCAAGTATATGCTCTTCATTCCATATATATATTAATTATTTAAACAAATAAGTTGAATCTAATTAAACAAAATGTCTGTATATATGAATAAAGAAATTGATTTTGTATCTGAATCTGAGCAATTTGTCAAATAATTCATAAAGAATCATAGCATAAAAAGCAAGTCCGCCACGCTTAAAGCAAGTGCAAACACCCAGCAATACGGGTAGGCTTAGTTGATAGATTTAATTCTTTATATAGATGTGTTAGCAACATGCTACACAAAATCATGTCCAAGTAATACAATATTTGGATTAACATCTCACACTATAATCCTTATTTGTCTGTGATTCGCTCAAATTTTCACTAGTGTCGATATCCAAAGTTTCATATTAGTCTGCATGAACATCGAAGTGCACAACTTACAATTCTTGTTACGTAAAAGGCTCCATATTTCTGCCAATGTAATGGGGAGATGAAAGTGAGAAATCAAATAATCGACGTGCATTATAATCAATCGCTAGTTAGTCGTAAATAACCAAGTGTCATCAATGTCAACATAAATAACTATTATGTGATTTATCGCTTCTAACAACATAAATCCATGTACTTCATCCTCATCAAAATGATTCACTGTAAAGCCCGACACTCACCAACATTCGACAAACAATATCTATCATGACATAACACTTTTTTCAATTCATTTAATGTTATCAACTAAGATACTAAAACCAGGCAATTACATCCACCAACATAAGTAGAAGTAAAATCATCCATGACTCACAACTCTTTATTAAAATATATTAATAAATGTCATATTTATACTCATTCTAAATTTATGTTTGGTCATGCAGTTGATTTTATTTTTACTTATGAGCTAAAATTTAGTTTAAAAAATTCGAAGTATAACGTTAACTGTTCTAATCTATGCAATGAATAAAGTGAATTTGTAACTAGACGAACTTTTAGGTGATTAGGGGGGTACAAAATCCTCTTACATCACAAGTTCTTTTTAGACAATTTAAGCATTTTTGACAAAATTTCTTGTAGCTTCAAATACACTATATTTTATACACATTATTTTAATTTGTAATATGATAAAAAAAATTGCACCAAAATAATTCTAATATCAAAGCATTAGAGTACAATACATGCACTTAAATTAACGTAGTATAAGCATGTACGAAATAAAAAGCATTAATTGTCATAGTATATAGAACAAAAAAATAAATTTATAGCTGCAAGAACTTCTAGGTGATAAGAAGGTACAAAGACATGTTACATCTCAAACTATCTTAAAGCAATTTTAGCATTTTTTTTAATTCTTTTTAGCTTCAAATATATTATATTTCATACATATATATACAACATTACTCTAAAAGGCAAGAATAAAATTACAAAAAATATATATATTTTTACATTAAAAAAATAGATAAAATTAAAGAATACTCATGTCTTATTAACTAAGAGGCAAACCTGATGATACACGCAAAAGATTATTCAAGAGTATCAAGCAAGCATTTACGAAGATTTTGGCACTACACCGAAAATGTAATTGGTATGAGAACTTCCAAAAGCAAAACAATGATTTTAGATAGAAAAATTTTGAGAAAATAAATTAACTAATAATTTAAATAGCGCAAATAATATAAATTAGTAACAGACAGCATACACCAATAATTTAAGAAAATTAGGAACAAGAAATAAAGCGAATAATTTAAAAATATACGAGAAATATTTAGACATAGTACAAATAATTGAAGAAAATCAAGTGCAGTAGTAACATATAATATAAATAATATAAAAAAAATTACGAACAATATTTCGAAATAACACGAATAATATTAGAAAAAAATGAAGATAGAAATTGCACATGAAATTATATTAGGAAATATTTTAAAAAATAATTTAAAATAACTATTACGATAATACTAAGGGAAAAGAAGACTAGCCTCTCGGAAGAAAAGGAGAAGCATTGGGAAAGCAATGAAATTGCCCAAGAGAAATGAAGTGCGAGAAAAAGAAGAGAGAAGAAGAGGTTTATGTAATAGGAGAAGAAGAAAAGAAAAATGCCTCCATTGGAGGAAAAATTTTTACCAATGGCAACCATAGGCAGATTCGCAAAAATTGTACCATAGTGAGCACAATTTTAAAAAATTATAAATTTATTAAATTAAATATTAATTACGTGACTTAATCTAATTGGAGGCCAAACCTCCATGTGGAGAAAGAGCTCGACATTGGGAAAAAACTTTGAATGCATAAGACGTACGCAGTGCTGTGTATATCAGAAGGTTATAAAGAGGTTATTCAGAGGGTATTTGTGGGTATTTCCATATTATACTTCATGTAACCTTCCTGTAATCTCCTATAACCTACAAATAAGTTCCGCACTTTTTATATATTAGTAGGTTACAAATAGGTTATAGGGAGGTTACAGAGTGTAACACAAAAAACCCTCCCAATACACTCTAATAACCTCCGTATAATCTTCTAACGTCCTACGTACATAAATTTATTCCCTCCCAATGAGGTAATTATGGCGTTTGTTGAGATAGGAGGCAATAAATACCCCTCATGTGAGCACCAAATGCATAATTATATTGAAGCGCCCCCATGATCTTCTAATTATTTTTTTTTAGCAATTTAAATACATAGAGCTAGGGCTATCAATTTGGCTCGTTGTTCGCGAACAGCTCGTGTTCGGCTCGTTAAGCAGCTCGTGTTTGGCTCGTTCGTTAAGCTTAACGAGCCGAACACGAACAAATTTTTAAGCTCGAAATATAAACGAGCCGAACACGAACAAACAATTGTTCGCTCGTGTTCGACTCGAATTGGCTCGAAAAAAAATAAATATTACATATAATACATATTTATAAAATTAAATATTATAAATTATGATTAATTGAAATTTATTAAAATTAAAAAATTAATCAAACTTTAAAAAATCAAATATTATAAATTTTAATATATAACAAATTATTGATTAATATCACTTATATAATATTATATATTTATATAATATAAATTATATAATTAATATAATATAATATAATATAATATATATAAGAATAAAACTAAAAAAACCGTGACTCTAAGCCCCGCCTCCTCCCTCTCGAATATTCTCGAGTTCGGCTGCCTCCCCAGTCTCCCTCTCCGACTCTCTCCTTCATCTCAAAATAGCGAAAGGCTTTCGGGGCGAGAAGTTCCGGCGGCGAGAGGTTCCGGCGCTCCTCTCAAAATCGTGAGAGGGTTTCGGCGTCAACAAGTAAGGGTTTCCTCTTCCTCTTCCTCTTCCTCTTCCTCTTCGGAGTCTCTCCATTTTTGAGCCGAACTCGAGCCTAAAAATATTGTTCGAGCCGAACACAAACACAACCTTCCCGAGTCATTTTGAACACTAGCCGAGTTCGAACAGTACTCAGTATCCAACGAGCCGAACACGAGCCGACCCTGAGCTCGCTCAGGCTCGGCTCGTTTACAGCCCTACATAGAGCCCAATTCTTAATGCATTTATTTTTTCACACATAAACTTTGATTTTTACATCGAAACCACTAGGGTTGTAAACGAAACGAACACAAACAAACAGAACTAGTGTTCGTGTTTTGTTCGTTTGAAATTTGATTTGTTCGTGTTCGGTTCGTGTTCGAAATTGTTCGTGAAGTTAATGTTTGTGTTCGGTTCGATTTGTTCGAAATTAGTTCGAATTGTACGAAATGTTCGTATTATTTGACTTGTTCGAAATGTTCGAAATGTTCGAATCGTTCGAAATGTTCGAATCGTTCGAAATGTTCGAATCGTTCGAATCGTTTGCTTTTGTTCGAATTGTTCGAAATTGTTTATATTATTAATGAATTTTCTTTGTTGTACTTAGAAAAACAATAGAAAAAATGCAAGTTAATACAATAAAAAAATATGAAATAAAGAAAATATAAAAATATCTAAATCATTATATTATATAATCATACGAATAAACATGGAGAAATATAATCGCAAATATCATTGCGAAGCCTGATATAAACTCCAATTTACAGCAAATAGCCTAGGTTATCCAAATTTTCAAATAAAAATGTCACAATAATTTACTTGTACAATGGCCTTTGACAAATTAAGCCCTTTTAAAAGTCACAACAGCTATCACAATGGCTTTACACGCATAAAAGCCATATTGGTGAAAGGCCCCAATTGCCAATGATAGAGATCTTATTCATTCCTCTCATAACAACTGCCACATCCAGAATCTGAAGATTTTCATTCTCTTGCTTTACTAGAAGCTTTTCATTGAACTGCTCGATGAAGTCGACTTTTTTGTTCCAGTGTAACAACTAACAAGTGATTGAAAGACTTCAAAACTGTGTCATCTTCAATTGAAAGAATTTTTAATGGAACATAACCAGGACTTCTACGACATATCAATAACATGATCCCAGGACTTTGGGAAATAATCAAATGATTATAAGTTCAAGTTGATAACTATGAAAAAGTATGCAAGTCTACAAAAGAATTTTTGAAGCATCATACCTGAACTTAATCTCTGGTACATTTTTATCAGATATGGAGCACAAAAAGGAATAGTTCTTTAGGTCAAAAACCTTGTATATTCTGAAAATGAATGCATAAAACATTAAATGAAATAGCTTGAATTATCATCTCTTTCATTGGATCATCATTATAGCTTACCCATCCTGAGATGAATAGGTAAGAACTTTGCCATTGACGTCATCAAATTCAACAAATCCTGGCCATTTTAGAGATCCAGTCTCAAAAAGAGTGAATCCAGCATCAAGTTGATTTAGCCTTATATATCTGTCAGCATTAAACCATGAAATAAGAAATTTGGTCAAAGCTTAACAAAAATATTCATAAACTAGAGACATCACAACAAATAAAGAGGCATCGGTGGGCACTGATCAACATTTGATACAGTATGTCCAGGTTCTGCACCTTTCTCCAACATATACAACATTAACTTTTGGAACAGTGAAGCCCAAACAAGGGTTAAAACAAAATAACTAGAGAATTTTGTATGCATGCATATTAAAAGAAACATAATGCATCATAGGGATAGTCAGAAAACCATCAAGCTATAGGTATAGCAGTTTTGGACATTGAGAAAAAATAAATAAATAAAGAGCCACTTACTCTATTGGAGTGGTCCTACATTTCAAGGAACTGAAGTGATCGGAAGCATAAACTGATATCGTGATCAGTGATTCATGGTCTTGTTATAGAAAAGACTTATAATTACTTCATCAGGGCTTATATTCAAGAAGCATGTGTTTGTTAGTTGCTGCAAACAAACCAAAAAAAGGAAAAAGAATATGGCAATCAGAACTGAAGCAACTAAATCAAAAGGCAGAAAGAGAACCCGAACATCTTAACTTACTGCGACTAAAGGCTACAGAGAGACCAGACCGAGCAAAACAGTAAGAACAATCATCTCATTATAGGACAATGAAGAACATCTTCTCTTTGACAAATTTTAGGTACACTCCAGAACTATCATCTCATAAGAGTAGTATGAGATAATGATAACGAATAACCTCTCACAATGATTCTAATGTGCCTATGCATCATTAAATTCTTGCAAAAGCAAACCCAGAATATAGCAACGAAGTATGGCATATCAGGCAAAATGAAAAAAAAAAAAAGTATAATTAGCTAAAATAGCTTGCACTAGCCATTGGTGCACACTTCCTGAAGAAACTTAAGAAAAAGGATTTACTCCTTTCTAAAAAAGAGCTCAAGTAAACCCAAACTTATCAACCCAAATTGATTTTTGTGTGATTGCAAGCAAAGAGTTTATCAACCCAAATTGATTTTTGTGTGATTGCTAGCAAAGGGGTCAAGTAAACCCAAACCCCACCCCCTCTTTTTTGGGGGGGTGCTTTCTTCATTAGCAAATAATTTTGATTTGAATATAGTTTAAATATACCTAAAATGAATAGCTTCAATAATAAAATTCATTCGATTCTGTTAAAATGTAAAATAAAATAATTGTCTGAAATGATAATATTTAAGAATAAATAAGGATTACAAAATATTTAAAAACTATGCCAAATTATCCATAAAAAAGAATATATGTATTCTCCCTTCACAAGCACATTCCTGTATCACACATAAAACGTTAAAAACAGCTTACAAACAGCAACTCTTACTCTTCATAAATGTCATTTTGTAGCATACCTAGCTCCAAAATCATGTATAGATTTCGCAGCAAAATGCATATCACCTACAGTATTCAAGGATATTCCTCCAAGTAGGGCCGAACAAAAACTATTCTGCAAAATTATTTACAGATCAAACAATTTATTTCATCTAATTTGCATGCATAGACTAAATTTCTGAGCGCAACAGAAGATTTGAGCTAGAAACTAAAGCAGTGAAGCAAGGTGGAGAAAGGGGTGACTTGTGGGAGAGATGAAATTTGCCTTTTTACTTGTCTCGACTGGTCAGCTGTTTGATGAATAAGTGAGAATTCACAAAAGATTTGCAGAAGATGAAGAAACCCAAAGTCATTAGTCCTATCTAACATGTAAAAAGTGAATAAAAACAATATGTATTTTTGATCCTATGAATAAAAACAATATGTATTTTTGATCCTATCTAACATGTAAAACCCAAAGTCATTAGTCCTCTATGTACACCCAAAATACATGGTAAACATCAATCTGTAGCAATGCTGATGCACGGCCAAAGGTCCAAAGGGGATCAACTAAAAATCTGTAGCAATGCATGGCCTCTCCAATACAAATTCATAAAAATCTGTATTTTATCGATATCAGGGGCTAATTCTTCAAGTTCAGGCCCTCAAACGCCTGCAATTTCCATGCATATCACAAAAATTATATATATTTACATATCTAACACCCATACTTTGATATATATCATTGTTAGACTTAAATCTAAACTAAGGAGGAAAGAGAGGAAAACAGCCCTCTCACTAATTTTGGGAGTTGTTGCACCTCTCCCAATCCTCTAAAAAGATGCAACCAAACCGAAATCAGGGAGGCTAGATAGAGAAACAGCCCTCTCACCAATTTTGGGAGTTGCTGAAGCTCTCTCAGAAGCCCCTAAAACAACCCTCTCAATCAGTTGTCATTGTAGAAAAGCTGGATTGGTGTAGAGAAAAGCTATGACAATTTTAAAATTAAAAAACAAATAATAATAGTCTCAGAGCTTGGTATTGCCAAGTATAAACTTCCCATAAAATCAGCCGATTCAGCTGATCAAAGGTGCCTTGTTGTAATGGAGAATAAATGATTTCAGAATTCTGATATCAATGTATAGATCCAATCAAAAAGAAGATCGTTGTGTGAGAAGGGAAAAATCCAACATATATGTATAACCAATAAGTAATAAGCACCGCAAACCATCCAGAACAAAAAAAAAGCTGCATATGAAACAATTTATCTTCTAATGTAAGGCACATCAAGAAGATCCCCATTTAACTGTGTTTGGAGGTAAGCATAGGGCTTGACACCAACTAACACCCCAAAAGAATCGTGCTTAGCTAGCCAATTAACAGGGGAATTACAATCTATGTATATAGATTTCAGTTGATTATTAAGCTGATGTCTCAATCTAAAATCCTGCATTTTTAAGAAAGATAAACAAAACCACTGCATTTTTAACTATTTTTGATAATATAGTCATATTCAAATAGGACAATGTGTCGTAAACAGGAATATATATTGGTAAGCAATAAAATATCTAAGCAAACTTTGTCACAACTCAATTGTTTGGAAGTTGAATATTAAGCTTCTCCTCATCAAGGATCTCTTGCAGAAAAAATGTAATGAAAATAAATATTAATATCGAATACACTAGAAAGTAGAAAATGGTATACTAAATGAGAAGATTACCGCTAATGTCTTTGCATTTTGTTGAGTAGATCGAATCCAACTAGATGCACAAATCAATGCATTAACAATTCTAGTGGATAAACTACTTCTGTAATCATCCAAAACCCTACCGCCTGCACTAAAAGTTGATTCTGAGGCAACCGTGGTTATAGGTATTGATAGAATATCTTGAGCCATAATTGAAAGTTATGGATATTTTAATGTATTCATCTTCTACCAATCGAGCACAGCAAAATTTTCACTAAAACAAACAAATAATCTCTCCTCAAGGTATACTTGTAAATCAGGTTTTGATGGTTCCACAGAATCAGAAGCTACAACAAAATCTTGAAACCCAAACATTGCATCAAAATTACTTGAGGAACTCATAGGATCAACTGCACATGAAGATCCATCATTGGAAACATTGCAATCAGCAACATAATCTACATATATTTCCCACAAGGCATCTTGAACAGTTTTAAGATTTTCCTCAACCTCATCATGTGAGTATTTCATCGGGAATATATAGCTAATAAATTTTATTTTTAATCTAGGATCCAAAATTGTTGCAACAGACATAAGAAGATTACATTCCCCCCAATATTTGTTGAATTTGACAATATATTGAACCAAGTATGCTCAACCATCATGAATTGATACTCATGTATAATTATCATTTTAGCAATCACATCTCTTATGAGATGTTGATCATAATTTTTTGGATCATAGTAAAATAGAACATTTGATTCACCCCGAACTTCCGAAGTTAGAAGTTCGACAACTTTGTCTCTTATCCGATAAGTCAACTTGTTGTCGACTCTTCGTTTTTATCTTAACACATTCCTTAACACGCCTAAGCTGCGATGGTATAGACTCGACTTTGTCCTGAATTTTCACCCACAAGAATGCATTGAACAAATGATACTTCAACCCCTTTAGAAATTGATTTAATATCTATAAAATACTCCCACACAGGTGATTTTCTCTTCCTGTCTTTCATACCTTGAATTTCTGTACTAGTACTTCCAACAGTCTGTTCAATAAGTTGAGAACTATCAATTCCTTCTTGTGTAGCAAGTGTCAATTTTTCGTCATTTGATACAGATTAAGAATTTTCAACATTTGACATCGTAAATATCTATACAAAAAAATATATTATTAAATGATTTGTAATATACAAAAAAAGTAAATGTCCTTCAAATGAAAAAGAAAATTATAAAACATGATGTGTAATATACTTTTGCATGATAAGTGGATATTGTCATAAAAAGAATTTAATCATCACTTCATACCCATATATCTATCTTTCAACATTAAAAAATAGTAAAATTTATTCATTATTGAAATAATATAACCATTATAGATGCAGCAGCTCCAATTTAGAGCCTACAATTTGCATATCTAACCTCTAAATTTGCATATCTAAAATGTATCTCGTGGATAAGGACATGCAAATCTAACTTCTTGCCAACATATCACTCATATATAGCCAAAACTTCATAAACATAACAATGTATAGTAAGAAATATTAATCTGATTTTTAAGAATGTAATGCTTAAGCTTGTATGTATCACAAGTTCACAACGCAAGTGCATAATATCCCAAGGCCCCAAGTAGAGCTCACTGCTCACAATTTCCTTTTGAACTCAATTTCCTTAAGAATAAATTCTTGGGTTCATACATAGTATTTAAATATTTCCCAACATTTTTCTCTATGAGTGAAAGTTGTTGCATCCCCATCAATCACATGTGATATTAGATAAAAATTTGATATTAGATATGTAAATACATAAGAATCTATGGCTAGCTTCTTATCATAAATGTAACATAAACCACAAAAACATTAAAATCATTTTTTCTCCAAAAATCTAGTTAATTACCAATCCATGGCTAGCTTCTTATCAGCCTTAAAGAGAAAAAACATTTAGATGTGTGAAGCATCAAGCATGTTCATCCGGACCATGTACCCTCATCAGCAGTTTTTTACTAAAATAATATAAACATTATAGATGCAGCCTATAATATAAATGTTTAAGCCTGTATCACTGTATGCATCACAACACAACTACACAAGTGCATAATAGCCCATGGTTCCAGTGCTCACAAAAAAGAACAGATCTACGGTTAATCTAGATTTCACTCCCAAATACTTAAAAACCTAAGTTTCACTCTAAAATAATTAAATAAACCTAAAAAAAATTCTGAAAATTTAAGCTAAGATGCATACTTGAAGATAAATATGAAATATTAACGAATATATGCTAAAAAAAAACAGACTCGGAAGCCTTCCAAGCAACCAGGCAAGAATACCGAGCAACCAAGCACCGAATCCAGAATACCGAGACTTCAACTCAAACTCCGACTTGCCGAGGACAAATACACTTTATTAAGAACAAATAGAAATAGAGATTAGAGAACGAAAACAAACAATCAAACCCTAAGCTCTCACCAAGAGAAAGCCTTTCGCGATTTTGATATTTTGAGACAAGAAGGAGAGTTCTCACCGAGAGGAGCTTTCGCATTTTTGAGAGGAGGGTTCTCACCGAGAGGAGCTTTCGCGCTTTTGAGAGAAGGAAGAGCAGCCGAAACCCTACTCTTGAGAGGAGCGGCGTGCGACTGCGAGAGGGGAAAGGGAAAAGAGCGAAGTGGCGAACAGAAAAGTGAATCGGGGATTAGGGCTTTTACATTTGTTTTTATTAATATATATAAATAATATGTATAATATATTATATTAATTATATACCTTATATTATATAACTATATATTACTATTAGAGTAGTAGTATATAAATATAGTATATAACTATATTATTATTAATAATTTATTATATATTATTATTTACAGAATTTTATTTTTAAAATATGTCAAATTATTTGAGTATATAATTATTTTAAAATATTCTAAAATGTATATATATATATATATATATATATATATATATATATATATATATATATATATATATATTTTTAATTATTTTATATTTCGAACAATAACGAACCGAACACGAACAAACGCATCACTGTTAGTGTTTGGTTTGTTAGTTTGTTTAACAAACCAAACGAAAAATAATTGTTCGTGTTCGTCTCGTTTGCTTATCGAACGAATCGAACACAAACTTTTTAGCGAACCGAACACGAACTGTTCGCGAACGAGCTTTTTTGACAGCCCTAAAAACCACCGTACCTATAAAAAAATATAATTCACCTTTTCAAGGAAAAATTTTTTAGTATATAAAAATTAAAGTTTGGGTATGAGGTAAGTAAATGTATAAGAATTGGGTGATATTTATGTAAATTTTAGTTTTTTTTGTCCTGCTGCTCCCTCACATTGTAATTTGGTTTTTTTTATCATATTGTAAAAGAGTATATCAATAGATAACATTTCTAATAAACAACAAAGATGTGAAGAAAATGATTGTTGAGATCCTCACAAATTGAGCGAAACCCAACTGCCCACTTTCACCATAATCAATTTTGCAGGAAACACTTTCGGCCATGATTGCATCAAATGAGCAAGAGCCGATACACACTTTCCTGCACTCATCATCGAAACAAATCGAATAAAAATTGATAGTATAAATTTTTTGAAAACATTTCTACCGAATCTAACAGATCGGAGTTCTGGAACTATGAGTAGTATATGGGGAGAAAGATTGTTGAGCAATCAAATAAATCAAAAATAACCCAAAAGTCCATTCTCCCTTGCAATCAATTTAGCAGGGAACGCTCGGTAACGAATGCACGCGTTAAAGCAAAGCACCGATACATAACTCCTGCAAATATATCTTGGCAACATCCGACAGATCAAAGAATGAAACGAGAGAATACTTGGTTATCAGATCAAGACATGTGTTAAGAAATAAGAACTAAGAAATTCTGACAACAATACTGTATGAAAAAAATATGGAAGTAAAAGAAAGAAAAAAAATGATGTAATGGATTCTGAGCGATATAGACAAGTCGATAACATACGTCGGAAGCTGAAGAGAAAGCATAACGAGAAAATGAAGTGAAGAAGCTATGGAATACGAAGAAACGCCCCATGGATTCGGATAGTTAACTTACACCGAGAGGAGAAAGTGGAACAACGAAACCCTAATGCAGCACAGGAGAGGAGATCGAAAATTATTCGATTTTGGCAGCTGCTAAGGCTCCCAGAAACCCTAGATCGGAATAGCGGCAGATGAGGAATATATAGAGGGGGGATTGTGAAGGAACCGGTTCAAGCCGTTGTCTATGTTACAAGTGCAAACCGGTCCGGGTCTGGTTGAGCCATTCTAGATTTGGGCTTGAACTTAATTAATTTTATCAAGCTCGAGCTTAATTCTATGAAGTCGAACTGGCTTGTGAGCCGGCTTGTTTGGTATAAAAAAGAGAAAATGATATTAATTTAAGTTAGTTTTATAATAAGATGACAAATAGAATGAATAATTAGAAAATAAATAATAATAAATCAACTAATGTACAATACAAAATATTATTTTTTAACATTCTAATACCATAAAAATAAAATTTTGAAATTTCATATGTTTTGATCCAATTTTATATTAATATTTTTAAAACGAGCCAGCTCATGTGCTAACGAGTCAAGTCGAGGCTGGTTTGAGCTTGACTTGTTAGCTCATCGAACTCAGTTCCGAGACACTTATCGAGCTCACAAGCTGAGCTGGAGCCATCTCACGAGTCGGCTTCGACTCGCTTTGACTAAAATAATAGGCATGTACGTACATATAGGGTTGATCTGGGTGTTGTGTTGTTTGGGCTTAGCGCGAGTTGGGCTTATTTAAGCTTTGAACTGCCAAAGTGTGCTCAGGCCTAGCTTGAGCTCAATTTTATATATAGTTTCATAGACAGCCGCGCCCACTAAATGGGTCAAGCCGACCGCTTTAAAGAAAAGTGAATTTGTATGCTAAAATTTATTCTCATTTTTCTTAATTAAGAAAAACAATAAGTCATAATAATTTCATTTAGATCTAAAAGCGGCCGACAGAAGAGAAGGCTGATTCCACCAAACAACACACAAAAAATAAATCAACCTAATTGAACATAACAAACTAAAAGACTTTTTGGGCAATGTGTAATTCCCTTAAGGTGGCTTATAACCAATGATCATTTAAAATACCAAACAATTCAGAACAACCTTTAACTAAGCAAAGCCCGTGAAACTTTCATAAACTCCTTCCCCAGCTAGTTCATAAACTGGATGTAAGGCCCTCCTTGAACGGAATCACGGCTTTCCTTTTTGGCTACCTAACCTTTTTTTCCTCTTAGATATGATGTAATATCATAGGTATTTCCTTCTAATGAAACAAGAACATCACACTAACTTCTGAGAAATGATATAAGACCTCCTTTAATGGAATTTGACATTTTTTCTCCATACTTAGTTCATAAAATTGGATGTAAGACCCTCCTCCGATGGAATCATGATTTTCCTCTTTCTACTAGCCGGCTTATTTTTCCTCATAGATGGGATGTAAGACCATCAACTTTCCCTTCTAATGAAATAGGAACATCGCATCAACTTCCGTTAAATGGTATAATACCTCCTTTAATGGAATACAACATCCATTCTCCTTAGCTAGTTCAAAAAATGGAAGTAAGGCCCTCCTTGAATAGAATCACTACTTTCCTCTTTCTACTAACTGGCCTATTTTTCTTCTTAGTTAGGATGTAAGGTCATCAGTATTCTCTTCTAATAAAATATTAACATCACATCAACTTCCTAAAAATGGTATAAGACCTCCTTTAATGGAATATGACATTATTTCTCCCCAGTTAGTTCATAAACTAGATGAAAGGCCCTCATTGAACAGAAATCATGGCTTTCCTCTTTCGACTAGTTGACCTAATTTTTCTCTGAAATAGGATGTAAGGCCATCAGCATTCCCTTTAATGAAACAGAACCACCACATCAACTTCTAAGAAGTGATATAAGACCTCCTTTAATAGAGTACAACATCCTCCCTCCCATAATTCCCCCAGCTAGTTCCTAAATTGTTTTTAATTGGATTATGACTTTCCTCTCCGAACTAGTCGGTCTTCTTTGGATGATTTCGATCTAAACAACGCCACGATGAAATCTTTGAAGAGGTTTTGCTTACTAAACTTTGACAAGAAAAACAATAAACAATAACAAAATAATAACATCTACACTCAAATTTAATTCAATCTCAAATTTTTTCCCTTAGGCATTCCTAGCTTATGATTCCTCAGCAAGAATTCACAATTGTTCAAAATAAATCCCTTATAGTGTCTTTCCGCTTGAACTTTCTAAAAAAAAGACTTATTTCTAATTCAAACTTCCTTAAACATCTCCAGTTTATGAATCCCCAGAGACGATCTTTTGCCTAAATCTTGATACTTCTTCAAGCATTAGTTGCTTAAAAATTCCCCAGCGAAAAACCCAACTCAAAACTAGACCTCGCAGACTAGTCTGGTCAATGTCAATATGTGTGTTATACATGTTGGGTATACCGCACCGATTGGGGGTCCCTTTATTGACCTCACTTTTGTAAGAGTTTTTTTTTCTCTCTATAAAAGCCTAGGATCTAGCCTTTAGGTTTTCTAGTGACCATTTGAGATGCCTAGAAATAGAACCAACATCAACTTAAAACTCCATGCCTATTCTATATTCACTTAGGGTATCATAGGTTAAGTTCAAATCATTAACCGCTTGTTGAGATGATTAGGTTTGGACTAATAAATCCCTATTTGGATTCCTGCTTTTAGAAATGCCTTAAGCTACCCATGGAGCCTAGAGTGCTAGAAATACCCATGATGAGCCACTGTTCACCCCCAAAACCCTCTTTGATCTAAAAGAAGCAATTGGGCATGAGACTAGTTATAGGTTACAAATGGGTTTACCCATTGTACTAAAACCCTAAAACAAAAAAAAATCCTAACATAAAAAATTTTAATCAATAGGAAATTGGGCCACTAAAGTTAGGCTTAGAGGCTACCCAATTGGTTGCCCAAACTCAAATATCTTTGAAGAGAAGATTACCACTAAAACACATTAAATTGAACCCTATGTTTGAAATGCTCAACCCTTAAGAAAATAAAGATTAAACCTACCTAAGATAAAATTAAAATAAAATAAAATATATTCTAACCAAATATCAATAAATAAACATTACTCAAATTGCTCATCAACCTAAGTCAACACCAAAAAAATTCAATTCACAAAGTTGAACCCAAAATCAAATCAAATTAAAATGAATGAAATCATAAATTAGATAAACTAATTAAATTAATTAAACCCTAAAAGCCTAATTACCTAAGGCCAAGCCCAACTATCAATGGGCCCAAGCCCAAACCCTAGAAGGGCCCATAAACCATGACCCATCATTTGATCCCAAAAGCAAACTAATGACTCAAATAACTTCCCATGACACTGCAATCCAAATGAGAATTAATTAAAGATAAACCAAACATAAAACAAACACTAAAAGACAAAACATGCACATTTAACTAAAAGAGCCACCAAGTGTTACCTTGCTCAAACCAACCTAAATCAAACATAAGGAGAGTCATGAAAGACCAAAATCGAGCTCAATTGCCAAGCCCAAGTCCTCCTCAATAGCTTTAGGTCTTTCAATGCCACATCCATAGCCATTGGAGCTCTAACATGCTCAAGGTGTAAAAAATGAAGAAAGCTCCTTTACCTCTGCCCAAGCCATTAGAATCCCTCTGCCCAACTCTTGTGGATCAATCAGACATCCCCAAACAATCTAGAGCTCCCCACATGGCCTCACATGGCAATGTAAGGCCCCAACCAAGTGCATCTCACTATACTCAAACTCCCTACCTTCAACACCAAAGTTGCCCCACAAACTCTATCGCCACCTCCCACCATTCTTAAGCGACACCAACAACCATATAACCCTAATTTTCCTTCTGAAATTCAGGACTTTATTTTCGTCATTCTTTTTCTCTTTTTTATTTTAAAAGGAGTCGCCATCTCGTCAGTCGTCGTATACTTCCCCTATTCGAATAAATCTCCCTCCCGAATCAAATAAGTGATTCGAAGAGGAGAGGAACCGATTAAGAAGGGACATACGACAAAGTGACAAACAAGAGAAAAGAAAAACATGGAGAGTCTACGTGCGATAAACCTCGCAAGGATAAGTCGAAGCATGTCCGCCCAAACAAGATCGGGCAGAGGCACCTTGAACCAATATCCGCGAAAGAAGTATCTACGTAAACTACCCATAACCGGAGAATCGAGTGTATGTACCGTTCCGGGGTCAAGAGCACTCCCGCAGGAACGTATTCCTATCGGTTAATTACATCTTGGGGGATACCCAAGAATACTCTCGATAAAAGGAGTTTCGCTTTATATTATCATAGACCTGGGCTATAGGCAATCAAAGGGAGATTATTCCGTGTGGGAAAGTCTCGACGCTTCAAAGCTCTCTCTAAGCCATCAAGCAGAGAGTGAGTCTCTCACATCTCAAATGGGGTAGCGGCTCATCAGCATACGAAACCCACAGAATAACCTAAATTATCTTGACGGGGTATCCCAACACGTCGAAAGCACATCCGGGCCATAAGGGCGGAGGACAAATCGTCGTATCCCAAACGAGCGGCGGCTCATTGGCATCGGGCCGTCAAAATGATATCAACGAAGTCGAGGAGCGAAAGGGCTCGACGGGGGTAGTCAAAGGAAGGAAGGAGTAATCCTAAAGGGGTAGAGGTAGCCAAGTCGGGGTATCGCAAACCCGTCATCCAAAGCGATAGGACCCTAAGTCTACCCGAACGTGAAGGTAGTCGACCCAACACATCCCGAGATCCCCGGTCGGCAATCCAAGAATTGCATTATCCACGGGGACCTCGGTAGCCCTAAGGTCAAAGGAAGGAAACTCTATCCTACGACTATAAGCCGGAGCTCCAAGAGGTGGGTCTCACACTGCCAAAGTGGCAAGGATGCCTCGGGAAAGAAGAGAAAGGGAGGTTCGGCTACAAAGCCGCAAACGCTCCAAACAAAAGGACTTACACCCCGTCCGGGTCGAGGAGCCTTCTAACACCCTGGCGCACTAGACAACCACCTATAAAAGTATGTTGGGCCGATAGATTGGAGAAGCACGGGGACTCCTCCTCGGGACATGCAAATATGAATGCGAGTTATCTAGAGCGGTCCTTAAGTAATGTGGAGGCCACTATTAGAATGACTTGGGTGATAGCCATGCATGCAAGCCATTTTAAAATCTGCCCGAAGGCCATGCAAGAAAGTAAAAGTGCATATTTTAAAATCTTGAATATTTTAATCCTAAAATTCATTTATCTTGAATATTTTATTAGGATTTTTAACATATAAAGTTTATAATTTTAGGGTCCTTAAAGAGCCTAAATGACATCGCGAAATCCCAGATCACAGAAAGAAACAAGGAAAACACATGCAGGCATGCAAATATGTAATAAAAGTAAGAAAGAAAGCACTCCATAATAAAATAAAAAAGGCCAAAATGCCGCTGGACCGGCAACATAATCCAGAAAAAGAAAAATGCGGCCGGACTCCGCATATACATGCCCGGTCCTAATTCTATACATCAATATAAAAATGCGGAATTAAGATACGGGGCACGAGCATCTCGCTCCTAGTCCCCTCCACGTGGTTCTCGCGCAAAATGCCTCGGAACCCGTGCCCGTATCTTATTTCTCGCTACAAGACTCTCCTAGACTCTAAAAGTACAAAGAAAAATAAAAAGACTCGATCCTCGCATGAAAACAAGTGTTAGCGGGAAAGCTCACATGCAAATGACGTAT
Source organism: Papilionanthe hookeriana x Papilionanthe teres (assembly GCA_022702705.1). Lineage (NCBI taxonomy): Eukaryota > Viridiplantae > Streptophyta > Magnoliopsida > Asparagales > Orchidaceae > Papilionanthe > Papilionanthe hookeriana x Papilionanthe teres. The sequence goes on along the minus strand of CM040434.1, from coordinate 58,123,296 downwards.
AATGAGCCATGCTTTATAAATGGGGGAGCTAAATAGCACTCGCAAACAAAAATGTCGAAATCATCACTTGCTCCCCCATAGCGGTACTCGTGTGTGTGTATAAATAAGCATGGCTCCTCGCGTAAAAGCGCCCTAACACACTACCATACATATGAAGCATGCAATCACATCACGAGCAAAGTGCGGAAGAAAGATACCGGCTAGAGGCAACCAATCCATCAAAGAACAATAGCCGGACATCAAAAAGACTACCTAGCAACCTAAGTCCTAGCCTAGCACACCATCTAACGAAAGTGCACAAACACTAGTGCCTAAGTGCGGGGTAAGTCTGGGTTTAGTATGACTTTGACGGGGTCGCCATACCGGCCCCATCCTAAAGATCCGAAGGATCTAAAGGGCATCACGAAGAGGGGTGACACAAGTTAGATCCAATGGATCCTTAGCACAGTCATACTTGTGTCGATCCCGATGACTTAACTAGCATTGCTCATTGGGATCAACCCAGCAAGCAATGCTCGTTAAGGCATCGCGACCGACAAGGTCACTCTCCTAACGAGTAGGACAAGCCATCGAGGAATGGGTAAGCAAACAGTCATGCAAAAAAGCCCACATTGTGACTGCTCGACCGAAGTACGGAACAATCACAACGGGCGCCCAAAAGGGCAAGCACACACATCATGCAAAATGCAAGGATGCTACATGCAAAGAGGATGCACCAAAGTGGTGAGGTTGAGTATACCGTGAAGGCAGTGACTCAGAAAGAGCGGGCATGCCGTAGTGGCAGCGGCCCAAAAGGATGGGTATGCCGGGGAGGCAGTGACCCGAAGGTGGAATAAATCTCACCAGGGAGAATCATAAAAGTGCGGTGCAAATGGAAATGCAAACACGGAATATGGTGCAACATGCGAACTGCACCAACATGCACAAACATACAAACATGCAATATAATGAAATAAGTGGTCACATGCAAAATGCAACAAGATGTAGCATGCACATACAACACAGCCCCGACACTCAACGGCATGTCGAACTCGTCCTAACGACCTCACATAGGAACCTATGGTTGACACTATTGGATGTGCGGCATCACCGCCTCCAGTTTTGGCGTGGCTATGTGGAGGGCTTCCCCCTCCGATTTCTCATAAGGGAAACTCTCCACTGTTCGTAGGGCGGACTAGCTACAAAGCTTTTCCCGCTCTACGAACACCCGATCTTATAGGACGGACTAGCTACAAAGCTTTTCCCGTCCTCTAAGATCGAACCGAACTAATCCCTCCGAGGGAGATTATGAGCGCCAAAACCGTGGGAAATTGGGATTCCAACCCGGCAGGATTAAAATCTAAAGCTCGTAACGGGGAATCGCTAGGCTACGAATAGGCCGGCCAACGCATAGGATTCCTAACCTACGGCTCACTCTGGTAAATCAACGATCCATCACATAGGCACGTCGACACGCCAACTCACGCCGGCGCACGCACCCCGTGTGGGCGATCGAACCCACACGCCTAGACCGGACTAAACCTAGGGTCGGCTAAGGGACGAGAGAAATCTCACCACCGTGACGGTTGAAGACGCGTTCTCTTTATGCTGAAGAAGAGCCCTCGATTCCGGCGAACCGCCGGTGTTCGGTCCGTTCGCCAACGCACCTCGCAATAAATCATGCAACGAGGAAAATACTATGCAATGAGGGCAAGAGACACACCTCGCAACAAAACCACGCAAACAGTGGAGGAATACATGAGATATGCAAAGTATCAAAAATAAATAATTTTAACGTAGGAAAACATGGCCGACATATATACCTTCGCGAAGGGGTCACTCGACGCCGGCGAAAGAGGAGAAAACATGAGGTAAAAGAAGTCCGTGCCTCCTCGAACAACGACGACATTCACTGTCCCGCAACGCCGAGGTGGTCCGGCGAAGGATCCGGTCCCCGTGAAGGTAGGACGGTGACGTGTAGAGGCTAGCTCGTCGGCGGCGAGCACCGAGAACGGAGGAAATGCAAAGGAGAACCAAAATCTGGAGTTTCACCTCGCTGATTTTCTCCGGCGTAGATGCGATTCCGGCGAGGCAAAAATCCGGCGTGGAAGAGGTGGTGTGGCCAAAGTGGGAGAGAGAGACCATGGGAGCTCTCTCTCTCTCTCTCTCTCTCTCTCTCTCTCTCTCTCTCTCTCTCTCGGGTAGGAGCAGGGGACGACGGCGAGCTTGCCGACGGCCTCGTCGGCCGAGGGAGGCGCTTAAGTTTCACCGGCGTGGAGGTAGGCGCCGGCGACGAGGAGGGAGCTCGGTTGAGCTTCTTTTCGCGAAGCAAGTGAAGTGCCGACGAGGGTGGCAGGCGGGCTCGAACTGCGTCTGGATCGCCGGCGAGAAGTGGCGGCCAACGTGGTTCGGCCGCGAGGGAGAAGGTGGCGCGGCTAGGGTTTCGCGAAGTTGCGGCTGGGAGGGTTTTCGCGTGAGATGGATGAGGGGAGCGAGGGAGCGTAGGTTTTTTTTTATTTTTTTATATATGTTAACATATATATTATTATATATGTTAATATATAATATATTATATATATTATATGATAATAATAAAAATAATATTATAATTATCCTCCACAAATTTTAGCAAGCATACGTCCTCGCAACGAAGCGAATGTCCCTCTTGACTAAAATCGTCGTTCCGGACGCAATGGTGCAGTTCGTTTCGCCATCCGGTGTCGTTCGGGCCCGTTCGGGCCATTTTCTGAGCGATTTAGCCAAAAAGGATAATTTGCATATTTTAAGCCCGTTTGCGATGTCGTAGCAAAATGAACATCCTCCGTAGGTCAAATCGACGTCCCGGACACAATCGTGTGATCCGTTTCGTCATCCGAAGTCGTTCGAGTAACTCTCTGACGATCGGGCTAAAAACGATAATTTGCACAATTTTTACCCCGCCCTCGAAGCTGTGGCAAAATAAATGTTCTTCCTAGGTAATATCGATGTCCCGGACACACTCGCGTGGTCTGTTTCATCGTCAGGGGTCATCTGAAAAAGCGCGCAGGTGGATGGACCAATTTAAGCCAATTTCCCGCACATGTAATATATAAAAAAAATGATGCCAACAAAGGACCCCCAACAAGTGTGGTGCTCCGCTGAGGCACAGTGCACTTGTTGGAAGCATCCTTAAAAGAGAGCATCTCATGGTAGTCGAGGTGACATCCCAAGAAAAGAGTAAAATAAACCTCGACCAGGCCAGATAAACTGGACATGGTATGGTCGAGGGTGTGGCTAACCTGTCGTGACCGGTCAATCACCAAAAATAGGTTCAGAGGCCGTAAAGGCATAACATAAAAGGGGTGGTTCAGAAGCCGTAAAGGCATAACCACAAAAATAGGTTCAGAGGCCGTAGAGGCATAACCTAGGGGGTGGTTCAGAGGCCATAGAGGCATAACCACAAAGAATCCCAACTGGGCCGGAAAAGCTGGGCGAGGTATGGTTGGGGGTGGTGGTCGATAGTCGAAGCTAACTCGTCCACCGAAGAGCTCGACCAGAGCCGGATAAACTGGACATGGTATGACTGAGAAAAGATTTGCCTGACCTCATTCGAAACGGCAAAATCGATCTGTCTGACCTCATTCGAAACAACAGAATCAATGAAAATAAAAAATCTCGTACCTGACCACATTCGAAACGGTAGTATCGATCTGTTTGACCTCATTCGAAACAACAGAATCGATGGAAACCCCGTACCTGACCACATTCGAAACAGTAGGGGAGAAAACCCAGTCATCTCGTGTGACCAAATCTCCTGTTATGTTTCCTCTGAAAGAGACCGCAATTGCGAGTCTATCGATCTCCTTGAGATGAAACACCCATCACTTTAATCGGTGGCTACAAAGCACAACATATCCCGATCGGAGGTGGCGATCAAACCGGTGAGTATAAAGTATGGTTGACCCAAAAGGAAAAGGAGAGAGGTGGTTCAGAGGCCGTGAAGACATGACCAAACACAGTGGTTCAGTGGCCATAAAGGCATAACCACAAAAATAGGTTCAGAGGCCTTAAAGGCATAACCTAGGGGTGGGTTCAGAGGCCGTAGAGGCATGAACCAAAGAAAGTCTGAAGAAGAGATACTCTCATAAACGAACCAGCCCAAAAGGGACATGTGGTCCGAGAAGTATCGAAAGGCTAATGAGTCGGATACGACAATATGTCCTCATAAGAGCTGACTAGAGTGCCATATAGCTCGAGATGTGTCGTATCAAACGACTACGGGGCCAAAATGTCAAAGGACGAGATGACCTCGTAACAGAGCCGACTACAGTGTCATATGGCTCGAGGAACATGGCTAGAAAACCAAAAGCGTCCGGAGACGGGATACGCTCATAAATGAACCGGCCCAAAAGGGACATATGGTCTGAGAAGTATCGAAAGGCTAATGAGCCTGATACGACAATATGTCCTCATAAAAGAGCTGACTAGAGCGCCATATAGCTCGAGAGGTGTTGTATCAAACGACCACAAAGGTAAAGTTGTCAAAAGACAGGGTATCCTCATAACAAAGCCGACTAAAGTGTCATATGGCTCGAGGAACATGGCTAGAAAGCCAAAAGCGTCCGGAGACGGGATACTCTCGTAAATGAACCGGCCCAAAAGGGACATGTGGTTCGAGAAGTATCGAAAGGCTAATGAGCCGGATATGACAATATATTCTCATAAGAGTTGACCAGAGCGTCATATAGCTCGAGAAATGTCATATCAAACGGCTACGGAGCCAAAATGTCAAAAGATGAGATGTCCTCGTAACAGAGCCGACTAAAGTGTCATACGGCTTAAGGAACATCAAGGTATATAGCTATGTAAAGCCGAAAAAATGCTCTAATAAGAGAACCAACCAAAATGGGCATGCGGCTCGAGAGACCCCAAAAGCCAAATGGCTGCGAAACCCGACGTGTCTCACAATAAGGTCTTATCATCAGGGGTCGACCAAGTGAAGGCAATAGTGTCATTGATCGGAACATCAAATGATCAGGAAGGTATATATCCCGATCGAGGTAGTCTAGGAGATATGTATCCTGACTACACATCAAGTAGAGTAGGAGGTATGTATCCTACTTCTCATATCAAATGGTGCAGGAAGTATGTATCCCGACCAAACATATCAAATAACACAGGAGGTATGTATCCCGGTTAAATGTATCGGATGACACAGGAGGTATGTGTCCCGGTCAAATACTAAAAAGGACAAGAGCTATGTGTCTTGCCTACACATCAAACGAGCAGCCCTAAGGTGAAACAACCTGAGGCAAGATGCTCAAAGTATAGTCGGATGTCAGAGTACTCTGACAGGACATGGATCAGTAGTGAGACCGATGCAACATGTCACTCGACATGGCAGATATAACCAACCTAAGTAGTCGAAAATATCAAATAGGACAGGGAGAGATATCCTGCCTATGCATCAAATGAGCGACCATATGGCTAAAATAGCCTGAGGTATCGTGCTCGAAGTATATGCTGGATGCATAGAGCGCTCCGGCCAAACATAGATCGGCGATAAATCCGATGCAACATGTTACTCAATGTGGTAGACAAAACTAACCAAATAATCGAAAGAATTAACGGGGTTAGGTAACTGAAATGGTCTAACCAATAAAGTGCTTTTATGTAAGCACTAGCGAGACAAATCTCGCAGGGGATTCTCCCATTTAGCAAATAATTATGCTGGGAGGCATCAAATATCCCGGTGTAGACATGGATCAACGGAGCGACTGATACAACATGTCATTCAATGAGGCGGACCAAACCAACCAAGTCAATCGAAATATCATCGAGGTGGACTCACAAGTCCAAATGTAGGGTGCTTTAAGCAAGCATTAGCGAAGTAAGTCTCGCTAAAGTGGCCCTCAAAACTAGCGAAGTAGTTGTCGCTGAGGAGAGCTTAATGGATATTTCCTGCAAGAACTGGCTAGGGCAATTCCTGTCGGGGACAATACCGAGGCGAACGTCATGCCTCGGAAGTGCAATCGACTAGCGACATGGATCGAATAGAGAATAGACGAAGTCTAAAATCGATACAACATGTCGCTCCAACAAGGCAATGAAAATTGACCGAGTCAAGAATATCAAAGAGGGTGGATGGTCAAAACATACTAACCCTATACGATACTGCTACCGAAAATTTGGTAGAATGAATTCCAATGGGGAATTACCACAGTATCCAAGAGTGGTTGGTAAAAAAAATATTGCATTCCAACTGCATGGGTGCATGGATCTCAGACCAACCCAAAAAAACATCCTCCTAGGAAGGAAAATGCCACACTCATTTGAAATGAGCGGGAGACTCTAATTCGGACCCAGACAGGGTGCTCGACCGAATAGAGGAGTCGAGGAAAGAAGTATGGCTTTCCCGCACAAAAGAGGCATCAATCGAACTCGACCTCGCCGGCCGAGACACCTTAGAAAGGTTGGGCAAAATAGAGCAAACCAACCAAATGATATTTAGCCGGAAGACCAAAACATATCCCTTAAGAGGGAATACACCACACTCATCTGAAGTGAGTGGGCCCAAGCATATTCGTAAAAAGGTGCTCAGTTCGAACCCTATGTAGAATGGGTAACCGAACAAGAATGCTAGGAAAGGGCATGACTTTCCTGCATAAGGCAAATATCAATCGAAATTGACTCCTGTCAATCGAGATATTGCGAAGGTTAGCTTAGCAAGGTATGATAACCATAACTGCTTAATCATAAAGCTAGGCTCAAATCCTCCAAAAAGAGGGTATCTTCCACTCTCACTGTGACGAGAGGGACAAATGTATCTACCACACTCATTTATGATGGGTGGGACACACTTGCTCGAACCCACTCAAAGCGAGGAGCCAAAGAGAAAAGATAAGAGAAGTACTTGCTTCTCTTACACCGATCACCGGTCGCACCGTGTATAAGCCGCTCGTAAGACTTCCACTTTATCCGTTTAGCAATTCAGCAACCGGTTTTAAGAGATGCACAAGACCTCTCTTACTTGCAATGAAGCAAAGGAATGGGTGGGTGTACAGTGTCGTACAACATACCCACAAAGAAGGCTAGTCAACTTCCGAAGAAAGGACTGCCAGGAACCCGAAGGTCAACACATAAAGTGTACAAGAAGGTGGGTAAAAATCCCACAAGATGGCAAGCCTTTCTTCCGAAGGAAGGGCCACCGGACCCAGACGATGGTGGGTAGAGAGCCCACAAGATGGCAAGCCTTTCTTCCGAAGGAAGGGTCACCGGACCCAGAGGGTCGCCACATAGTACGTAAGGGTGGTGGGTGAAGAGTCCACACACAAGAAGGAGAGTCAACTTCCAAGGAAGGACTGCCGAACCCAGAGGGTAGACGCATAAAGCGTAAAGATGGTGGGTGAAGAGCCCACAAGATGGCAAGCCTTTCATCCAAAGCAAGGGCTGCCGGACCCAGAGGGTCGACGCATAAAGCATAAAGATGGTGGGTAGAGAGCCCACAAAATGGCAAACCTTTCTTCCAAAGGAAGGGTCGCCGGACCCAGAGGGTTGACACATAGTGCATAAGGGTGGAGGGTGAAAAGTCCACACACAAAAAGAGAGTCAACTTCCAAGAAAGGACTACCGGACCCAGAGGGTCAACGCATCAAGCGTGATATAATGTGGGTGTACGGTATGTCGTACAACATGCCCACAAAGCTATTGAGAGCCTTCCATGCCATTTATATTTTTTTATTGGCATTAAATATTATTATTTTTTTTATTCCCAACATAAGTCGTTATGGGGAATGATTTGGCATGACATGCCAACTCAATCTGGTAAGTGGAGCTCTCAAGTAAGCATCCTAGACTCATGACCAGATATACCATGCAAAATATGAGGTTTGCAAAATTCGAGTCCGAGTGGGATTTTCCTTAAGTACTCTTCCCTAGTCCCTGTCCTTTAATTATTTTCACCCTTAGCCAAGATAGGCCTCGTCGTTCGTATTCGGGTGTAAAGAAAATGTCTTCATTTTGGAGATGTCTTTAAATCCATTACTAATTTATCAGTCATCCCAATGTCACTTAAGCAATTATCTGAACCTTAATATTCTAAGGATCTTACCAGGAGAATTTTGAAATCAAAAGGTTCTTTATATCGAAATTTTTGATTTCCCACACACCTCAAGCTTCTTCTCAGGAGTGTTGATCATTTTTTTTCTTTCAATCTTTTTTTTTTATTTTTTATTTTTAAGCCTTTCACACTTTTTTTATCTCTCCTGAGAATTACTATATCTGGTGAGCTTCTTTTTGTTATAAAGTAATTTATTCTGACTCAAAAATCTCCTGAAGAAAGATTCTTAGAATTTTATGGTACATTACTTGTCAAGCTTCCATCGGTCTTGCTGAATGGAAAAGTAAGAGATCTAAATAGTCTCTGAAACTACTCACATCTCAATGACACCCATCTAGTCACTTTGAGGTGTTCTCAGGACTTAGGTGAAAGTTCATTAAAGTAAGGGATTCGGTCATCAAGACATAATTCAAATCCCCCGAACCATGAAGATCAGCAAATCCTAAGAAGGTGCGTACATGGTCTCGGCTCAAACTCATCCTCAGGATCTATCATAGATTCACCCTCGCGAAACATCGAAGGAAAATCCAAGATAAGATCAACTAAGGGGTGTTGTTCCTTTCAGAACCATCTCGACGACCTCTGTGAATGGAGCCGGAACATCAAGAGGTACAGGGATAAGAAGCCACTGCCTCTTGGTCAAGGTATATCTCGGTTAGATAAGCAGCGAGGTCTAACCGGTAGTGTCGGATATCGAGATATCACGACGAGTCATGGACTGATTTATCATGACAAAGTACTTTAATCAGTTCAACATGAATATTAACATGGTGATAAGAATCAACCAAGTAAAACAAAATATCCATGAGGTTGGATATAGGAGATGAATCCATCTCACAATGATGCTTTCTCACAAAGAACAGACTAAAAGTCAATAAGATCCTAGATAGCTGAGGCACCAAATCCTAGTCAGGTTCAAAGTAGACTGACTAAATAAAATGCTAGACAAATAAGTTGGTCTTAGCAAAGAAATGCTCTCATCAAGAGCTTAGCCAAAAGGCAAACATAGCTTAAATCAAATGAGACACTCTCAAACAGCCTGGGAGATGTGCATCCCAGCTAAACATGGATCGACTAAGGCTAGCAAAATGGACTAGTCAATACAACATGTTATCAACAAGAGATTTTTGGGGGTGTTCCCCAATCGGAGTATAAAACATCCATTATAGCCTTGCTTAATAGGTGGAAAGAGGTAGGATAAAGCACTCTTCAAAGCAAAGGCGAGTAAACCCCTTGCTGTCAAATGTAGAAAGTTATTCAACATGCAGCGTCGGAATATCAAGAGACATGGTGGCAAGAATTTGCCTAACCCAATGGATATTCGCCGAAGGACGACGATCAACTTTTGTCCCAAAAAAAGGTGAGAATCGACGGGGTATGCCCCGGATCTCCCTTTATCGACATAGGACAAATTCGTCTAGCGCGATGAAAAGGAAGCCACAAAATTTTCCTCGTGATTTCAGGAAAAAGTTAGCACATCAAATATGGGCAAAAGCCACTCCAACATGATCATCAGTGATACCTGGCACAACATCTGTTAAGTGGCACTAAATACCGCACCAAGGGTTCCATGCAACACCTCGGCAGGTCTCATGGCCTGCACAACGGATGGCAAACATCCGGATCTTGTAGTGGATCGAGAAGTATATCTCGGTCTCCTACTATAAGGATCGTGGGGTATGGTAAGTAGAGGAGTTCTTCCACAACATGCTCAGATGTTTCGGAGATCTAAGCAAGGAACTCATCTTAAGAAATTGGACCCTATCCTCTCAAAGAGGAAACTAGAATCTCAACAGGTAAAGAGACCCTGCGCTAAGTCGACCACTATGGTTGCGAGCGGTACGTTCCTATTCTTCCGGACGCCCTTGCCTAATGTAGGGACGGGCGAGACCTCGGAGAAACCAGAACAACTGGGGCTGGGACAATCGTCAAACCAGCAAAAACATTTCCCTTCAAAGAGGAAGATGCTCCTAGATCTTCTAAGTCAGAGAACTCGTGGTAGCAACAACAATACGGACTGCAAGGTGAGAATGACTTGCATCCGAAGGAGGGAAGAATCCCAAGCTAACCCGACTGGAGTGTAGTCCACATAATCAGACAGAGGAGAGAAAATGATTCTCAACTGACGGGATATTAGCGTCATCCCATGCTATAACCGAAATAAGTCATGGCGGGGACATACCACACCGTCGGAGGATGAGAAATGTGATTCTCAACCTTCAAGATTTAAGTATAAATCTTGGGCCGGAACCAAAAAAAATCACGGCGGGGACCCAGCCCACACCGCCAGAGGACGGTACCATAACTGGTAACTCTAGCACTCTTACATAATGCAGCATCCGTGAAGATGGAAATCCTAAACATATGGAATGACTAAAATAGAGGCTAGTAAGCAGGAAAGAGCATTATAGCGTATCGCCATCTGGCACTAGTCCTTTCCTTAAGGAAAAAGTAACACCAATGTGGGTTGCTACAACGAAAGTAGTACTACGTGCACAACTCCTTTTCAAAAGGGGGGCACGTAGCAAATGTCCAATGAGGACGTGGTCCGCTCAACGGGGACCGTAGCAAAAATGACTCAAAACGGGGGCCAAAGGCACCTCCTAAACGGGAGTCAGAATAGGTATAGAAACCTGATACAAGCAATGCTGCTAAATTTGCAGCAATCTATTCCTAGTCCTCCTGGCCTTCCTGCCTAATCGAGGGACAGGTGAATCTTCAGGGAAAACTGGAACAGAAAGAAAGTCGGGACAAATGTCACAACAACGACAGTAGTGACAAACCTGCTGCTAAAAGAAAACTCACCTGCCTATGGCAAGGAGACACGTGAGAACACGGAGGGACAAGTCTAGAAAAGACCGTCAGGTGCAGCGGCGCATCGCTATCGAGCGTCGTCCTCTTTTTGCAAAAGAAGCGAACGCGACGCAAGCCACCACAGCAAAAACAGCTAAATGTGTACGACTCCCCTTTAAAGGGGGAGGACACGGAGGAAAACGCCTCAGATAGCGCAGGAACAACTCAATACGCACGTCTCTCCTTTTAAAAGGGAGGGCATAGAGCAAAACGTCTGAGAGAGCGTAAGAACAACTCAATATGCACGTCTCCCCTTTTAAGGGGGGAGGGCATAGAGAAAATGCCTCAAATGGCATATGAAAGACTCAATGTGCGCGTCTCTCCTTTTAAGGGGGAGGGCACAGAGCAAAATGTCTCAAAGGGCGTAGGATTACGTAAGGTAACCCCACATGGGTGCTCGAAGGAACCGAAGGTTATGACACCCTCGGGAGCACAAAAACGCTTGGGGAGAGGGAAAGAGCTCTCCTCGGCGGCAACGATCATATCCATCTTTCTGCTCTTCCGCGTAGCGGGGCAAAAATAGACAATGATAAAAAACAAGGAAAGGTCAAGAAACCAATCACAAAACTACAACGACATCGATGCATGCGATAATGCTGCAACCGAAATGTCGATGGTGAGAGAAGGGATAGAATGCATCGAGTTGCTACCCCTAGCAACTGACACATGGACTGAAAACCAAGGTCTCACAAAAGGCTCAATCGCGACTCGAAGGAAGAGAACCGGTCACGATAATATGAGCGAAACTCCAAGTATGGAGAGAGGCTATAACCCCGTAAAAGCGAAGCTCCAAGTATGGAGAGAGAAACTCCTCCCACGGAGTCGCCGGCTTTGCGAATACGGCCGGGATCCACAAGACTCATAAGCGAAAACTCCAAGTATGGAGAGAGAGACTCATCCCCGACGGAGTCGCCGGCTTGTTTTTGTCGTTCTTTTTCTCTTTTTATTTTAAAAGGAGTTTTCAGCTTGTCAGTCGTCGTATACTTCCCCTATTCGAATAAATCTCCCTCCCGAATCAAATAAGTGATTCGAAGAGGAGAGGAACCGATTAAGAAGGGACATACGACAAAGTGACAAACAAGAGAAAAGAAAAACATGGAGAGTCTACGTGCGATAAACCTCGCAAGGATAAGTCGAGCATGTCCGCCCAAACAAGATCGGGCGGAGGCACCTCGAACCAATATCCGCGAAAGAAGTATCTACGTAAACTACCCATAACCGGAGAATCAAGTGTATGTACCGTTGCGGGGTCAAGAGCACTCCCGCAGGAACGTATTCCTACTCGGTTAATTACATCTTGGGGGATACCCAAGAATACTCTCGATAAAAGGAGTTTCGCTTTATATTATCATAGCACTGGGTATAGGCAATCAAAGGGAGATTATTTCGTGTGGGAAAGTCTCGACGCTTCAAAGCTCTCGCTAAGCCATCGGCGAGAGTGAGTCTCTCACATCTCAAATGGGGTAGCGGCTCATCAGCATACGAAACCCACGGAATAACCTAAATCATCTCGACGGGGGTATCCCAACACGTCAAAGCACATCCGGCCATAAGGGCGGAGGACAAATCGTCGTATCCCGAACGGGCGGCAGCTCATCGGCATCGGGCCGTCAAAATGATATCAACGAAGTCAAAGGAGCGATAGGGCTCGACAGGGGTAGTCAAAGGAATGGAGGAGTAATCCTAAAGGGGTAGAGGTAGCCAAGTCGGGGTATCGCAAACCCGTCATCCAAAGCGATAGGACCCTAAGTCTACCCGAACGTGAAGGTAGTCGACCCAACACATCCCGAGATCCCCGGTCGGCAATCCAAGAATTGCATTATCCACGGGGACCTCGGTAGTCCTAAGGTCAAAGGAAAGGAAACTTTATCCTACGACTATAAGCTGGAGCTTCAAGAGGTGGGTCTCACACCTGCCAAAACGGCAAGGATGTCTTAGGAAAGAAGAGGAAGGGAGGTTCAGCTACAAAGCTGCAAACACTCCAAACAAAAGGACTTACACCCCGTCTGGGTCGAGGAGCCTTCTAACACCCTAGGCGCACTAGACAACCACCTATAAAAGTATGCTGGGCCAGTAGATTGGAGAAGCACGGGGACTCCTCCTCGGGACATGCAAATATGAATGTAGTTATCTAGAGCGGTCCTTAAGTAATGTGGAGGCCCTATTAGAATGACTTGGGTGATAGCCATGCAATGCAACCCATTTAAAATCCGGCCCGAAGGCCATGCAAGAAAGTAAAAGTGCATATTTTAAAATCTTGAATATTTTAATCCTAAAATTCATTTATCTTGAATATTTTATTAGGATTTTTAACATATAAAGTTTATAATTTTAGGGTCCTTAAAGAGCCTAAATGACATCGCGAAATCCCAGATCACAGAAAGAAACAAGGAAAACACATGCAGACATGCAAATATGTAATAAAAGTAAGAAAGAAAGCACTCCATAATAAAATAAAAAAGGCCAAAATGCCGCCGGACCGGCAACATAATCCGAAAAAGAAAAAAGCGGCTGGACTCCGCATATACATGCCCGGTCCTAATTCTATACATCAATATAAAAATGCAGAATTAAGATACGGGGCACGAGCATCTGCTCCTAGTCCCCTCCACGTGGTTCCTGCGCAAAATGCCTCGGAACCCGTGCCCGTATCTTATTTCTGCTACAAGACTCTCCTAGACTCTAAAAGTACAAAGAAAAATAAAAAGACTCGATCCTGCATGAAAACAAGTGTTAGCGGGAAAGCTCACATGCAAATGACGTATAATGAGCCATGCTTTATAAATGGGGGAGCTAAATAGCACCTACAAACAAAAATGTCAGAAATCATCACTTGCTCCCCCATAGCGGTACTCGTGTGTGTGTATAAATAAGCATGGCTCCCCGCGAAAAGCGCCCTAACACACTACCATACATATGAAGCATGCAATCACATCACAGGCAAAGTGCAGAAGAAAGATACCTGGCTAGGGCAACCAATCCATCAAAGAACAATAGCCAAGCATCGAAAAGACTACCTAGCAACCTAAGTCCTAGCCTAGCACACCATCTAACGAAAGTGCACAAACCTAGTGCCTAAGTGCGTGGTAAGTCCGGGTTTAGTATGACTTTGACGGGTCGCCATACCGGCCCCATCCTAAAGATCCGAAGGATCTAAAGGGCATCACGAAGAGGGGTGACACAAGTTAGATCCAATGGATCCTTAGCACAGTCATACTTGTGTCGATCCCGATGACTTAACTAGCATTGCTCATTGGGATCAACCCAGCAAGCAATGCTCGTTAAGGCATCGCGACCGACAAGGTCACTCTCCTAACGAGTAGGACAAGCCATCGAGGAATGGGTAAGCAAACAGTCATGCAAGAAGCCCACATTGTGATCGCTCGACCGAAGTACGGAACAATCACAACGGGCGCCCAAAGGGCAAGCACACACATCATGCAAAATGCAAGGATGCTACATGCAAAGAGGATGCACCAAAGTGGTGAGGCCGAGTATACCGCGAAGGCGAGTGACTCGTAAAGAGCGGGCATGCCGTAGTGGCAGCGGCCCAAAAGGATGGGTATGCCGGGGAGGCAAGTGACCCGAAGGTGGAATAAATCTCACCGAGGAGAATCATAAAAGTGCGGTGCAAATGGAAATGCAAACACAGAATATGGTGCAACATGCAACCAGACCAACATGCACAAACATACAAACATGCAATATAATGCAATAAGTGGTCACATGCAAAATGCAACAAGATGTAGCATGCACATACAACACAGCCCCGACACTCAACGGCATGTCGAACTCGTCCTAACGACCTCACATAGGAACATATGGTTGACACTCTTGGATGTGCGGCATCACCGCCTCCAGTTTTGGCGTGGCTATGTGGAGGGCTTCCCCTCCGATTTCTCGTAAGGGAAACTCTCCACTGTTCGTAGGGCGGACTAGCTACAAAGCTTTTCCCGCTCTACGAACACCCGATCTTATAGGACGGACTAGCTACAAAGCTTTTCCCGTCCTCTAAGATCGAACTGAACTAATCCCTCCAAGGGAGATTATGAGCGCCAAAACCGTGGGAAATTGGGATTCCAACCCAGCAGGATTAAAATCTAAAGCTCAGAACAGGGAATCGCTAGGCTACGAATAGGGCTGGCCAACGCATAGGATTCCTAACCTACGGCTCACTCTAGGTAAATCAACGATCCATCACATAGGCACGTCGACACGCCAACTCACGCTGGCGCACGCACCCCGTGTGGGCGATCGAACCCACACGCCTAGACCGGACTAAACCTAGGGTCGGCTAAGGGACAGAGAAATCTCACCACCGCGACGGTTGAAGACGCGTTCTCTTTATGCTGAAGAAGAGCCCTCGATTCCGGCGAACCGCCGGTGTTTGGTCCGTGCGCCAACGCACCTCGCAATAAATCATGCAACGAGGAAAATACGACGTAATGAGGGCAAGAGACACACCTCGCAACAAAACCAGGCAAACAATGGAGGAATACATGAGATATGCAAAGTATCAAAAATAAATAATTTTAACGTAGGAAAATATGGCCGACATATATACCTTCGCGAAGGGGTCACTCGACGCCGGCGAAAGAGGAGAAAACATGAGGTAAAAGAAGTCCGCGCCTCCTCGAACAACGACGACATTCGCTGTCCCGCAACGCCGAGGTGGTCCGGCGAAGGATCCGGTCACCGGGAAGGTAGGACGGTGACGTGTAGAGGCTAGCTCGTCGGCGGCGAGCACCGAGAACGGAGGAAATGCAAAGGAGAACCAAAATCTGGAGTTTCACCTCGCTGATTTTCTCCGGCGTAGATGCGATTCCGGCGAGGCAAAAATCCGGCGTGGAAGAGGTGGTGTGGCCAAAGTGGGAGAGAGAGACCATGGGAGCTCTCTCTCTCTCTCTCTCTCTCTCTCTCTCTCTCTCTCTCTCTCTCGGGTAGGAGCAGGGGACGGCGGCGAGCTTGCCGACGGCCTCGTCGGCCGAGGGAGGCGCTTAAGTTTCACCGGCGTGGAGGTAGGCGCCGGCGACGAGGAGGGAGCTCGGTTGAGCTTCTTTTCGCGAAGCAAGTGAAGTGCCGACGAGGGTGGCCGGCGGGCTCGAACTGCGTCTGGATCGCCGGCGAGAAGTGGCGGCCAACGTGGTTCGGCCGCGAGGGAGAAGGTGGCGCGGCTAGGGTTTCGCGAAGTTGCGGCTGGGAGGGTTTTCGCGTGAGATGGATGAGGGGAGAGAGGGAGCGTAAGTTTTTTTTTTATTTTTTTATATCTGTTAACATATATATTATTATATATGTTAATATATAATATATTATATATATTATATGATAATAATAAAAATAATATTATAATTATCCTCCACAAATTTTAGCAAGCATACGTCCTCGCAGCGAAGCGAATGTCCCTCTTGACTAAAATCGTCGTTCCGGACGCAATGGTGCAGTCCGTTTCGCCATCCGGTGTCGTTCGGGCCCGTTCGGGCCATTTTCTGAGCGATTTAGCCAAAAAGGATAATTTGCATATTTTAAGCCCGTTTGCGATGTCGTAGCAAAATGAACATCCTCCGTAGGTCAAATCGACGTCCCGGACACAATCGTGTGATCCGTTTCATCATCCGAAGTCGTTCAAGTAACTCTCTGACGATCGGGCTAAAAACGATAATTTGCACAATTTTTACCCCGCCCTCGAAGCTGTGGCAAAATAAATGTTCTTCCTAGGTAATATCGATGTCCCGGACACACTCGCGTGGTCTGTTTCATCGTCAGGGGTCATCTGAAAAAGCTCGCAGGTGGATGGACCAATTTAAGCCAATTTCCCGCACATGTAATATATAAAAAAAAATGATGCCAACAGACTTCTTATGGCCTTGACATAAACTCCCTCCAAACTTAAAATTAAGGGTCTTTTTGGGGCAGCTGCAGCTTATTTAGCTTATTTAGATAAACTCTGATTTGGATAAGCTGCTGATAAGTAGCTAATGCGGATAAGTTGTCAACCTGTTTGGTTTGCGCTTATGAAAAACAGCTGATTCTGGAAAATTGACCATTCTACCCCTGTTCTGATTAGTTGTTTGGTTAGTGCGTAAACAGCTTATATGTAAATTTTCTTTTGAACTTCACAGGTAAGACATAGGAATTGAGTGGTATATGTCTGTAAAAATTGAAGTTTAGGTGTCTGATATCAAAAAACATAGGAATTGAGTGGTATGTATCCAAACCTTACTTAAAACATTCTATTTTTAATAATTTGCATTCAGGATTAGCAAAATTATTAAATTCAGAATCAATGTGCTATTCATGAATTAGCTACAATACCTTACAACAATTTCCCAGTTCACTCAAATCAATGTGCTACATTAGCCTTAATTCTATTCTCATTCACCAAAGATTTCAAATAGCAAAATTCATGGGTATCGAAGTAAAAAACTTGATAGTCAAGCAATGAAGCAAATATTACGTCATGAACATATGCTATGTAACATATAATAATATAAGAACTATGAAGTTAGTTCCACTCATTCCATAACTTCTAAGAAAAAAATTAGGGCAAGGGCATTTACATACATAGCACACAATTCTTATGTATTTGCACATCAAGTATCTAAACTTTTATATTTACACATGATACTAAAATCATTAATATTACATAAAAATAACACTGTCAGCAAATAAAATAAAGGAAAATTTACATATATATCACACAATTCCAATGTACTTAAATATCTACTATCTAAATTTCAATTTGTCCACATATGCGATGAAAAATGTGTATTTCGAAAAGTAAAAAAATAGTATTATTTTTTTATGTGATACGCAAAATTTTGGTGGTATAAATGTAAAATTAAAATTTTGGTGCTAGATATGTAACAAATGTAGTATGAATCAGATTACAATCAGAAATATCTCAGTTTAGCGATAATTAACGTAACCATCGTAAAGATGGCTGCCTACAATTTTAAAAGAAGATTATAAACATGTGACAGCCTATAACAAATGCAAAACCAGAAGTCAAAGAAAAAGTTCTAAGATAACAGCCAAATACATAGTTATGTCGATCATTAAAAACCAAATAATAGTCGTATTCGCACCGAAATCCAATCAGTACAGAAATCTTTCCATGCCAATTAAGTTCCTCTCCTTGATGAAATGGAACCAAAACCAAACCAAACTTTACATTCCCTCCCCCAAGCATTGGTTCTGAGTCAGAAATCGCAGGCTTTGTCCCCATTGTGTATAGTAAAGGATTCTAAAAATTAAGATAATTGAACTTAAGGGAGACTTCTTTGGTCCCAAACTTACCATTTCTTCTCAAATTCTCCCAATTGTATCAAACCTACTTACAAAATACAAAAAAATAATGACTTCACAACTTGAAACAATATGTTTAATCTAATTGTCATCACATAAGCAGTGCATTAGACAGAAAACAAAGCAGAAACTCCAAACAATGTTAATCTATATCTCTTCAATACGGCTTAAAGGTAGTACATGAGCAAACCAAAAAAAAAAATTTATCAACTACGACCATAATGAAACAAACCGATTGTTCTAATAATTAAAGCTTGCTAGTCGTATGCTAAATCCATTCATGATTGCTCTATCGCATTTGCTATTTGTTCTGTCAAAAAAGTCATCTTTGATGCACCTTGAACGTCTCCAGTGTATACATCCTCCGATTCCACGTCTTCTTCAGGCATAGTACGTTCTACATCGTATCTGAATTCTTCAGGTGATATTTGAACTGAATCATCTTCCAACACGGCGAATTCTTCATCTAGGGCGGAAGGGTGATGCAGTATGAAATTGTGTAGTGCCGTAGTTGTGACTACTATAAGCTTTTGTTTCTGAAACGGGTAGCTCGGCATATCACGTAAAATAACCCATTTCTTTTTCCACACTCCAAATGTTCTCTCGATCACGCCACGCAAAGATGAGTGCCTCTTGTTAAATAGTTCTTTCTTACCTCGCGCAACTCCACTTGCTCTTTGTTAATCGGGGATGTGATATCTCGTGTCTGGGTATGGTTTCATATACCCTCGCTGTAATGGATATCTGGCATCGATCAGGTAGTACTTACCTTCAGAATTAATATAATTAGGAAATTTTAAAAAGTTGACCAAACATAATTCATGAAAATAAATACCTGGAGGTGGATGCGGGAAGCCGTGGCAAAGGTTTCGAGTTGTGAACTTGAAAACAGGGCTATTGTGTGCGCTCCCTTCCCATCCAGCCATTACAAAGGTGAAACACATGTTGAAATCACAAACAGCCATAACATTTTGTGTGGGTGAACCAGAACGTCCAATGTAGGCCACCTTTTCTATACCGGATATACATGCATGAACGTGTGTTCCATCAATTGCACCAATACAGTCCTGACATACAACTTGTAATCGTTAGGAAAGTCACATAAGTGTATCAACATTAATGTGGAATGTTATTTTCAATCCAAACCTTGAAGAACGGCATGTAGCGATGGTCATTCGCAATTTGTGTTGGGACTTTCTCGAATGTTGGATCATCGGGCTTAACTACCTTGCTAGCCAAACTCACTGAGGCATTCAAACCGACAAAGAAATATCCGCTGATGGTTTCGGGTGAATGTTGGAAGCGCTCCAATGCTCCTCTAACAGATCTATTTTAAGATAAGATAAATATCGTTATTGCAAGGACTTCTCTTGTTGATGTTCTGCTAGAGCCATACAATCCATGATTGTTCCGTAGTTCAGTTAGAAGGTCACAAAATATCTTTTTTGTCATGCGGAACATGTTGAAGAATCGGGTCGGGTGGCCTCGTAATAACTCACCAACCCATCTATCCCCCATTTGACTGGACGTCATGCACGGGGTTCGGTCAACGTAATTAACGTAGTAATAGTACATCAATGTTAAGATTACAGCGACTGTGGTAGTGTGGTTAAGTTCTTCCTCCTCCTGGTTAACGAGTTCTTCATCCATTCTACAAAAAAAATAAACATAATATTCTATAGACATGTTCAATAGAAGTTAATACAATTGTGACGATACTACGAAGATAGAATGATAAGATAAAATGATGAGTGCATTAATGAGAATACATAACAACTGAAATAAATAGTCTCCAACAAAATACGGAAAAACTAAAGAGTCCATGAAATGAAAAGTACAAACGACACATAATCAATAGAATACATGACAGCGCAGAAACTCAATTGTTTAAGCAAGCCCGTAAAAATTTGAGTTGGTATTTAGGCTCCATCTTTATGAAAATCTTTCTTGTGGCTGGGTCTCGTAGCAACTTCATGTACTTTCCGTATACTGTTGCATCTGCTGCAATTTCAGGATATGTACCTAGGAGCTCCATACACTCATCAATTGAGTTATCAGTCAAGGCAGCGGTCCTAGCCTTGCAACTTTCAACGAGTGTCTCAATGGAGCTTTTGAGGAACGCCACTCCTTTTCTATTTTTTTCAATCCTTGGGCGTTTGGAAACACCCGTGGATCGAACATCTTGGTGAACTTGGCTAGTACCTCCCTCTGAAGAGCCACCTAACTGCACGGTAGGTACGGTTTCTACTTCCTCTAGGAGGTCTGCAAACCCCTGTTGGTTTGGGGTGAATGCATGAGCCCCTGTAGCGACTACCCCGGCGAACATGTGATCCAGTTTTGTCCAGTTTCTCCTCCAAAACCGGATCATTCCCGCAGGTTTTAAACTTCTTGGCTAGCGGGACTGCCTGTAATACAAATAATCATTTATTATTGATAACAATTTTATCAAAAAATTTGTGTAAGTCATCATATATATTTGACTTACCAATAGGTTCTCAGCCCACCACTCCTCTGGTGCAGCAATGGTCCGCTTGAGTGGGTCCCAACCTAGTCCCATTGATCCATTTTGAGTTCCGTCCAAACTTTTCAATCTTTCGTCTGTTGATCTCATTTATTTTTTAGTTTTGTTCGATCTCAATCCTTTCCAGTCAATTCTTTGAAATTAATCATTAAATGTCAGCTTTCTTTACTGAAATGAGTGGTTGGCCTATTTCCCAATTCCACCTCCTTCAAACAGAGATCACAAAATATAATTATGACTTCTCTATCTCACATGGCCGATGTTCCAGCCTTTTTTACTTTACTCATTTCGAACTGTCACATAAACAAGTTAGAACACGATATTTCTTCTCATAAACAGGAGCTTCCAAAAGAGTTGGGGAAATAGAGCAATAGGGTAAAACATGAATGAAGAAAAACCAAGCAATAGTGTAACTATCTTTGAGTCGGGCAATGTGAATGAAGAAAACCAAACTAATCCAATTAAAACAATATATGTACAAAGAATATCTCTAATAAGTTCCCTGTAAGACAGACAATGGAGAATTTGATCAACCTCAAATTCAAATCTTGGGCATAGAGAATGTACCATCCTAATCATAAACGAGTAAGGGAGAAAATAAAAACTAGCAAACAAAAATTGAAATATATAACCTTCTTGGATGGAAGATTGTCTCACAACCCAAAAGTAGCAACAAGATGAAAATTTAATACATATTTAAGTAGCAACAATATGAAAATTTATATTAGTTGTAGAGAGGAGAGGTGGCAGAAGTTGAAAAAGGTGTGTTCTTTTCAGAAAAACTGATGAGAAGATAAACAGAAAATTTTTATTTCAGATTGACTTTAACATATTTTCTGAAAGTCCAAATGTAAAAGTGTTTTTATTTGCCTTGGGTACTCCAGATTGATTACTGTTTTGATTTTTCTGGTTTTTGTTGCCTCTAATCTGAAGATCAATTGTTCGATCTAGTTGAGGCGGATCAACGTGCTCTAAGAGGGTTAATTCATTATCCCTATATTTGATTGCAGGATCGAGAAAAAATGTCGAAGAAGAAGAGGAGGAGTACCGAAGAAGAAGAGGAGAACCGAAAAAGAGGCGGAGTACCGGAGGAGAAGGTCGCGAAGCGCACGATGCTGCCGATTCCGCGAAGCACACAATGTCGCCGAATCCGCGAAGCGCACGATGCCGATGTGTCGCAGATGGAGAATGCCGCGCGCCGCCGATGTTTCGAAGAGAAGCAGAGGGTTTCGCAGAAGATGCGTGAAGGAGGGTCATGGGGGTAATACGACCTCATTAACACCAAATACGCAATCCAAAACGCGGCCCGCAGGGGTAATCCCGCGGGCCGCTTCTTTCATAAAATAAAAATTGAGTTTTTGGATCCGCACTTGATAAGTGTGAATCAAACAGTGCAGGAGCGTTTTTAAAAACGCCTCCGCACTTATAAGCTGCCCCAAACGGGCACTAAGTCTCCCAAAAGCCTCACAAGGTCCTAAAAATCCTTCCCTGATAGAAATCCTTCCATCCTGCGCCCTCGAACATAACCCAACACTAACCTGAGCCACCATTTGGTCTACATACATCTAGGGCCAATTCCAGAGCAAATTGGAGCAAGGAGCAGCTGCACAACGTCAAGGATATCCTTTCTATCAAACCTAATTGGTAATGGCTTGAATTCCTCATTTTTCCCTTCAGTTTGGTCTTTTGTGAAACAAATGAACAATGCATGCCCACTTAGCTATATGGATAAGTTCGTCTCATTTAGATGAAGCTATACGAGCAATCACAGAGACATTTCGTTGAGTGTAGCTTAAGATCTTAGGTTTTGAATACGTGCGGCATAAAAGTTAGGGCACTTTGAGGATGATGACGGAGAGTTGTCTGATTCGTGCTATTTGAAATTAATGGTCGTGATCGAGTCGAACAGTCGACCCACGGAAGATTAGTGCTTCGGATCCTCGCCAGCGAGGAAGCACACGTGAAAAGCGCAGCCTAAGGCGGAGCACCTGCAGATGTTCGAAGGCTCTGAGGATTGACATGGCATCGCATGGATAAGTAGAAAAATATTATTTTCTGAATTAAATAAATGCAAAAAAATCTATTTAAATTTCAAAATTTTATATCATATCAAAGAGAAATAACAAAAATAAAAAAAACACCCCTAAACTCAGCGAACAAACGAGAAGATAATGAAGAATAAATTAAATTAATTAACTTATATTTAATTTTGAATTCATTAAATACTCTAGAGGGTATTTTAATTACTTAAATTAAATATAAGACCAAATTTTTTGAGGGATCATTCACTCTTGTCCTTAGGAATCTCAACTAATTTTTCCAAGTACACAAAGACTTCCTAACACTAAAAGTCATAATTTTTTATCAAAATTATAATTATTTTGAAAAATAATTATAAAAAATAAAATATTATTCAGAAAATAATAAACTTAAATGGAAATTAATAGGAAAAGTTTATAAATTAATTTTTCAAAATTAATTGACCATTCTCAAACTCTGAATTTAAGAAATGAAATTAACATATAAAAGGTAAATTTGTAATTCATAAATTTTGTACAATAACCCAATTGTCTCTCAAATTTAATTAAAACAGAAAAAATCAACTTAAAACAAGCTAATCTCAGGACTTAATAAAAACATTAAAAAAATAAATTTACCATATAGCGCACAAATCTTTAATATCAAACCCAAAGTACCACTATTATATATTTTTTAAATGTGAAATATTGTTTTCATTCATATGCTTATAACACCTAAATGTTACAAATGTGTACATGAGTTAAGTGGTATGTTTGTAAAATTCAAATAAGCTTAATATTTTAAGTTACCCTCAAATTAAAATTTGATTTTTGCAAAAGCTCTGCAAACAAAGTTATATAATTTATTAAATAAAGAATAAGACTTGATAATGATAAATTTGAATTTTAGCGTAGTGGATTGTTTAGGCAAATAAAGAAATTATTTTAGCTCATTTGACTTGTCGAAATTAGGGTTGTCAAAACAGCTTGTTGTTCGCGAACAGCTCGTGTTCGGCTCGTTAAGAAACTCGTGTTCGGCTCGTTCGCTAAGTTAACGAGTCAAACACGAACAAAGATTTGTTCGTTCGTGTTTGGCTCGTTTTGGCTTGAAATAATACTCATCAATTATATATATATATATATATATCGATGAGTAGTATTTTTTAAAAAAATTAATTTACTGCAAGGCTACGATGATTTATAATTAATTAAAAGCATTAATTAAGAAAATAGAATAAAAATTATTAAATTATATTCAAATGATGTTTTAATATAAACAATAATTTTTAAACCTTGCCCCAACCCTTAATATCTTATGGTCAACCCTTAACATCTTATGGCTACGAGATTAGGGTTGCCAAAACAAACTATTTGTTCGTGAACAGCTTGTGTTTGGCTCGCTAAGCAAACGAGTGAACATGAACACACTTTTTGAGCTCAGCTCGTCGAAATTTCTAAACCGTCATAATAATTCCTATCTTATGATTAATCTATATAAGATAATAACATAAAATTATTATTAATTAACTAAAACATTTCAAATTTTTGCAGACGTAATTATATAGAAATTATGCGACATATATGTCCATCTAAATAATGAACTACTCAACATTTTGTGCAAATCTAATAATTTTCTTAGACTTAGATTTTATTTATTTATTTCATTTTAAAAAAACAAAAATTTGTGGTTAGGCTACCCTATTTAAAATAAGTTATTACCCATTTTGCTACCATTAGCACTGGTGATAATACACATTTGAGTATATTTTTAAAGGGAAAATTACATACATACCACCTGCAAATTTGATATTTATAAATTAATCACCTATTTATTTTTTTGAACTACCGAATTCATATATTGACACTGTCGAACTGATTTAAACTAATGAGAATTTGATAAAGATGAAAATTACGGAGTAGGGGGTTTTGATATTTGAGTGAGAATTTAAAAATTAAGAGTGGTTGATTTGTAAATAAAAAACTTCAGTTGGTATTTATGTAATTACCCCTTTTTTTAAATTATTTATGATGAAATTTCTTATCACCAATGATATAAAAATCTATAAATGATAATTTTTAAAATCAATCATAATTTTAATTAAATTGCTATAAAAGTATAAAGTATATCATGCTTCCAGTTAATTTAATTCAAGGGATTTTAGTGGTTCAACAATGTGCATGCGCATATTAAATGTAAGGTGATTAAACTATGAAATAAGGGGCATTTACATACATACCTTACATATCTAACACCCAAATAATTGGCAGCCCAATGCTGAGTATATCTTGCAAATTAAACATAAATAATATTTTGCGTATAATCAAACCATCCAAAAAATTCAATCACCACCGAGGAATATAATACACTGTACAATAAGAAAATTGTCATAGATAACCTATAAGAACATTTACAACATATCAGAAATCATCAAAATTATAAATAAATAAATAAATAAAAACTTCATACATTGTTCATTTTATACTTTAACAACATGGTTAAGAATCACATCTTTGACACATAACTTCCATTTATTTGAGCACAAGAAGAGGCTGAAACTGCACATTTACATGTTCCAGCTGCAGCTTCAAAATCACATCTTTGTGCATTGTGGAAGGGAGCTTCTGCAGCCATGAAAGTTGTGGTCATTTTGCTGAAGAATCTGAGAGAAGATAGACAGAACAACAATAAATTTTCCGACGAAGTTGAGATAGAACTTTTATGTTGTGTTTGGATGATTGGGATTCAATTAATGAAAGGTTGAAAAAGTGCGAATCAATGATTGTGGATTTAAAATAAACCAAAAAAATTGCTAGTTTCATAATTGTTTTTTTTAGAAGATTTACATGCATACCAACACAATTCCTAAGCATCTACATATCAAAAGTCTAAACTTCAGTTTCTATATACCAATCATCTTATCGGTACATGGACATGTATATATTTCGCTTTTAGAAGTTAAATTGGTGGCTTTTTTTATATGATATGAAGATTTGGGCAACAGGTAAAATTCAGGTGTTCCATATGTAAATGCCGCTTGTTTCTTTTGAGAGGTGAGACAACAGGCTCTTTATAGCTATCTCATTCTAATAAATCTGGTTGTACATAGAAATTTACAAAAAGCAGAACAAAAAGCCAAATCCAAATAGAATTGTGAGAACGGTTTGAAATAAATGATGAAGAAACTACACTAAATGAAATTTTCATTTTCCATTATGTTAGGGGGCGCCCAGCAGAAGGGAAAATTTATCTTTTGTACACCTAAGAGCATTTTAGTCTTTTATTATAATAATTGTGTATAAATAGACTTACTATGTCTAGAATTAGGGTTATGCATGAGATTGAGTTTCGAGTCTTTGGAGATTGTGAGAGATTTCCTACCTTTCAAATTGTAGCAATTGGGAAAGATCGCCTACCTCTCGGATTGCAGGAGCTTGTCTTTTGTATTTGTCTGATTAGTTTGGATTATTGAAATAAAAATTTATATTTGCCCTAATTTCTATGGAAAAACATTATGATATCTGCCTCGGATCATATCAAATTGGTTTCGGAGCTCATGATTTGGGAATCAGATCGATAGCAGAGAGGATCGATCAACTCGACTGAAAGCTGAAGCAAATCGTCACTTTTCCTGAGGGAGGATCTTAGCCAACATAGCCCTTGATTTTCGCGTACAAAGCTCTAGAAACAAATAAGAGATCGTGGCATTTAGTGGTCGCGGCATTCAAAGCCAAAATAGTCACGGGAAGCGTCGCTTCATACAGAATTGCGAAGGGAAGCAAGAGACGGGCCGCTCTAGTCGTGATGGTGGCTCCTGCGTAACTGACGCTAGCGATACAATGCGATTGCAGCGATACAATCGTGACTTCAGCGGACTGGGGAAGTCACAGCCACTGTTCCACGCGATACAATCGCGGTCCGATCTACCTAGAAAGACAACGGCTACAAAGCTGACTGAAACCGTCATTTTTCATACTCCCACACCGTCTACGCGTTCCAATAGCAATCAGAGCTAGCTGGGAAGGCAGTTGCGAGGGATCATGACGAATAGAGACCCGAAGATTTTGGGATAGCGGAGAACAGAGACCCGATGCTCCCATATTCCAGCATCACGTCGATCTGTGCACGTACAGTAGTTGTAGGTGCTACCTAGGAAATGATGACGGGATTAACATGATCAGAAAACACTAATTTGACGTACAAGTGATAAGAGCTAACTGAGGAGAGACGACGGGATTTTAGGGTATAAAAATGTCTTTGAGAACGAAAATGTTTTCGAAAGAGATGGCAACAAAAGAAAGTAGACGATCTAGAAAAGAAATTGGATGAAGCGATGAGTCAAATCAAATTTGGGATGGAAGAAAGATTCGCCACCATATAAGAGAGGTGCTTCTAGAGAGAACCAACAGGAGGATCAATTCGAGAACATGGGGGGAGATTCGAGAGATACTAAAGATACTCATTGAGATGCAATACAAGAACCCGCTAACAGCTCAAAGCGCAAACCCTAACAAAAGATTGATTGGAGAATCCATTGCAAGATCAAAAGGAAAAGAGATCGAACATGATGAATATGAGGAAAACATCCACCATCACGAACCTCCACTCAAGACTCCAATTAGGTGTGGATTAGAGATTTCTAATAGAGGCGGTTGGGCTGAAACATAAAGAAGAGATTATGTCAGAGACATGAAGGAGCACAAAGAAGAAGGCAGAGAAGCAGAGGGGATATGACTAGGATTGAAGGAATGAGTTTTACCCTCAATACATAGGGGGATAAAATGGAGGAAAAGGAAGTTGGGTGGTGTTAGAGTTAGGAAGTTGAAGATGTCGATCGTAGATGACGAAAACGCACATGAGTGGGTGTATCAGGCGGACCGATACTTTACGGTGAATGGGTTAGATGGGAGGAGAAACTCATGGTGGCATGATTGTGTTTGGAGGATAAAGCCTTAGTCTGATTTCAGTGGAGGGAGGGTTGATACCCGATTTGTTCGTGGGATGAATTTAAGGATTGTTTGTTGGAACGTTACCAAGCCATTCAGGAAGGAGACCTACACGAGCTATTCTATGTATTGACTAAGGAGAGAACGGTCATGAAATACAGAGAGAGATTTGAACTATTGTCGGGACACCTGTGAGGAATTTTTGAAGAATGACTAGAGGGAAATTTCAAGAAGGGCTTAAAGCCCAACATACATACAGCTACCTCTCGAATTGTAGGTGCTTCTCTTTTGTATTCATCTGAGTCATTTTGGATTATTGAAATAAAAACTTTTAATTTGCCCAAATTTCTATGAAAAAATATGTTCATTTCTGCCCTTGATCATAACAACATCCAATCCACCAAAAGCCTTAGAGATGCTTTAAAGCATGAGAAGGTTTGCCATGAAGATAAGGTGGCAATGAAGATCCTAGATTAGAGAGAATTGAAAGAAAAAAGCAAAATTTTGAACCTATTGTCTCCTATAATTTCAAGGCAAAAAAAAAGGACTATTATATATACCTAATCACTCAATACTTATGTATGTACATATCTAACACCTAAACATCAATTTTTATATACACGCCACCTTACCTATGCATGAAAAGGTGTATTTCACCTTTTAAAAATTAAAATAATTATATTAAAATGTGATATAAAAGAATTGGATGTTATAAATTTAAAAGGTAAAGTTTAGGTGTTAGATATGTAAAAACATTATAATTGGGCAGCATGTATGTAAATGCCCAAAAAAGAAATTGCATGTTAATGTATAGGCAATGTAATTCAGCTAAATCCCACTTGTTTGCCGGAGAATATGAGACCCTGTAACACTCAAACAGTATCACTTTCTTTCGATAAAAGAAAAATTAAGAGTTCAAAATGGGAGTTATGAACCAATTTCTTCCTATTTTTTCAAAACTCTCAAAACGGTGCATCTAAAAACAATCATTTTAAGATAACAATTTGCAATACAGTTACTAATATAGGAGAATATAAGATCTTATAAGGCTAAAACAGCTATATTTATCAGTACCTTTTTCATCATGGCAATCTTTCAAATTTGTCCTGCTCTTCTGCAAATATTGCTCAAGGAAGAGCTGAATTGTTCTCCAATATCGATCCCCAGCAGAAAACCATGTGTCCATATGCATTCCATCAGGAAATTCAAAAAACAAACACTGGTTGTTGTGTTCAATGGCTTTATCATACAGCACCCTCATGTGCGATGGAGGAACCAACTCATCTTTCAATCCAGACAGAAAGAGAATGGGCTGCTTGATCTAAACATGCAAAAAGAATAAAATAAAGAATTACATACATACCACTCAATTCCTATGTACTTACATATGTAACACATAAATTTCAAATTTTACATACATAATACCCATCCTAAGCATGAAAAAATGTATTTCATATTTTAAAAGTTAAAATGGTGGTATTTTTTATTATGAAATATTTGGGTGGTTTAAATGTAAAAAGCAAAGTTTAAGAGTTAGAGATCTAAATACATTAAGTATAAAATAAGTTTGGCCGATTCACTGTTTCATTTCTTAGCTTCAAATAGATTCAAATTTGGAGTAATCGGCTGAAGAAAGAACCAATGCAAAACCAACTCAAACTAAGGCCTTTTTAAATAGAGCATTAAAAATACTATATAAAAAGTGGCAACAACGGCCAAAACTTTTTCTTCAAATGCTCTGGCACTTCTCAGCGAATCCAAGCTAAAAAGTATCAATTGAAGTTTCAAGATAGGAAAAAAAAAACATGGTATGCATAATAATAGCTTTATCCGATCCAAAGGCAAATAATTTTAACTTTTAATTTTGTATGAATGTGTAGTAGCTCAAATTTAAATAATTAATATAAATTTTTAGGTTAGTGTTTAAATATATTTTAAATTTCTTTGGTCATATCCCAAAGCTTAGGCACATCACTTTAATCTAGTCATGGTGTTTTAACAAACTTCTATACATATTCTTAATTATTATACAAGAGTTGCTTCATTTATTTGTAATAATATTTTTTAATATTTGATTTTTTTTTTTCATTATATTTGAAGCCGGACGAATTGAAATGTATTTCTAATATTTATTAAATAAGCAAAATATGTTTATATTGATTGTTGTTGATGTCACACATCCTAGAGGGTCCAATTCAGAATTGAATCTTGTCCAGAAATAAGGGACCAAACATCCATGTCTTTTAAATTAATAAACCTGGCCCCCATTGTTATTATAAAATTATCAAATCAAGGTTCTATTCCCCAGCCTCTATCAAAATTTTTAGAGTCAGCTTAGGTTTCACTCGAACAATCCTACTTCAGTTTCATGAAGTTGCTGCAAAATATCAACCTAGGCAGCAAACAAAACAGCATGATTTAAAATAATATTCTGATAGTTTGGAGCCAAGGTTTCATGTTGTTGATAATTTTACCTAGAATTTACTCTACTAAATAGGATTTAGTCTGCTATAAATTTAGGGCCAAGGTCTTCAATGCAAAATGACAAAATAAAAGTTGTGTTACATTATCTTGGAGCTAAGGGCTTGTTTGGGATCATTTTTGTCTTTTGTTTTGTTTTTTGCTTTTATGTGTGGCTGGGGGCTTCAGTTTAGTTAGAAATTTTGAGCCAAGGTTTCAGTCAGTCTAGAGCCAAGCCTCTACGTTTCTGAAATTTTCAAAGGCAATTTAGGCTCCGCTCTGACAATCTTGCTTTAGATTGACAATATTGCAACAAACATAGGCTAAAAACCTAATACAAAAAAAGAAAAAAAGGAAGATTCTATTCTTTCAGCCTTAAGCCAACGCTCCATGATGTTGAGATCTTCAAAAATCACTTTGGGCTCTATTTTGCTTCAATGATTTGTTGCAAACTTTATTCAAGCTAAAACCTAAAACACAAACAATAGGATTGATAACCTAATTTGCCCGACAAAACTAGAGCGTAGACTCCATGTTTTTAGAATTCCCGGAGGCAGTCAAGAATCACTCTAAAATTTTTTTAGAAAATTTACATACCACACAATTCTTAGGTATTTAACATCCAAAGTTTGATATTTACACTTAAAACATCGTGGTGTCATATTCCTAAGAATGAAAATATATATTTCACTTTTAAAAATATAATGATGATATTTTTATGCAATGTCAAAGATTTGAGTCAAATAAACAAGGGTTCCCACATTACAGACGGATGCGAGTAAAAAAATTAGTCTGTGATACTAATATTAGGATACGATATTGGAATATAGGTACTCTCAATAGTAAATTAATGGAATTAGTTCATATTATGATTCATAGAATGATAAATATCTTATGTATTCAAGAAACTAAATGACTTGGTGAAAAGGCTAAGGAGATTGATAACTTAGGTTTTAAACTTTGGTATTTTGGTAAGAGTTGCACTAGAAATGGGGTGGGAGTAATTATAGACAAAAGTTTGGAAGATAATGTTGTAAAAATTAATAGAGTTGGAGATAGAATTATAGCACTTAAGATTATTATTGATACTAATATTTTTAATATTATATGTGTTTATACTCTTCAAGTAGGTTTAGATATAGACTTTAAAGATAAATTCATGAATGACTTAGAAGACTTAATGCACTTGATACCTCTAGAAGAAAGAATTTTTATTGGAAGGGATTTAAATGGACATGTCGGTAGAATGGTAGAAGATTTCAGAAATATTCATGGTGGCTACAGTTATGGAGCGATTAATGAAGAAGGTAGAGTCATTTTAGATTTTTCTTTAGCGTATGATTTGGTTATTACTAATAATTTATTCAAGAAAAGATATTAGCATCTTATTACTTAAAAGAATGGATCTAATAAAAAATAAATTGATTATTTTCTTATGAAAAGAAGATATCGTCAAGATTGTAAAGATTGTAAGGTTATTCCACATGAGAATTTAAGTACCCAATATCGATTATTAATTTTAGATTTTAAGATGAAAAGTTGTAAAATAAAGAATGCTAGGATTCATCATCGTAGAATTAGATGGGATATCTAAAGGACACAAATAAAATTTTTTTATGAGTAAAATTGAAGATTTTAAAATTTGGAATGTTCATGAAGAAGCAAATGTCATGTGGAAAAAAGTAATATATATTATTAAACAAGTGGTAAAAGATGTACTTGGAGAATCAAAAGAAAAAATTTCTATAAATAAAAATAATTAGTGGTAAAATAATAATGTGCAAGACAGATAAAATATAAGAAGTTATATTATAAAAATTGGTTTAATGTAAAAGCTTAGAAAACTGAGAAAAAAATCAAACGGCACACAGGGAGTCTTAAAGAACAGTCTGTGACGCCAAAAATTCTACTTTTAGTGATCTTTATATAAATTAGATACTAAAAAGGGTGAAAAATATATGTATAAACTAGGCCAAACAAGGAAAAAAGAAAAGTAAAGATTTAAGTCAAGTAAAGTGTACTAAAGAAGAAAAACAAAAAGTGTTTTTCTTAGAAAAAGATATTCAACAAAAGTGGGTGAGTTATTTTGATAAACATTTTAATGAAGTTTCTGAAAATACGATCGAGCTTAGTGATCTTAATAACGTTAATAATAATAAAACGTTTCATTTTTATGATCGCATTAGTAAAAAAAAGTTAAGAAGGCTTTAAAGAAAACTAAAGGTGGAAAGTCCTAATTAGAATGTGGAAATATTAGAAGATTTGAGAGTTTCTTGGCTTACTAAACTCTTTAATATTATTTTAAAAATTAAAAAGATGTCTGAGGAGTGGATGAAGAGTATTTTAGTCCCCATTTTTAAGAATAAAGGGGATGCACAATAGTGTGCAATTATAGAGGAATTAAATTGATGTGTCATACTTTAAAATTATGGGAGAGGGTAATTGAACATAGGTTAAGACGTATTACCAAGATTTCTCATAATCAATTTGGATTTATGTTGGACAGATCTACTATGGAAGTTATACATTTATTGAGAGGTTTGATGGAGAAGTACAGAGACAATAAGGAGGATCTACATTTGATTTTTGTTGATTTAGAAAAAGTTTACGATAAGGTTCCAAGAGATGTCCTTTGGAGAGTTCTTGAGAAGAAAGGTGTTGACATGACTTATATTCAAGTCATTAAAGATATGTATACTATAGCTGTTACTTGTGTTCGAACTGAAGGAGGATTGACAAAATATTTTCCCATTTCTGTTGGATTAAATCAAGGATCGGCTTTAAGCCCATATCATTTTGCTTTAGTTATGGATTGTCTTACTGGAGATATACAGAAGGATGTACCTTGGTGTATGCTATGTGCAAATGATATCCTTCTCATGGATAAGACGAGAAAAAGCCTAGAAAAACTTGAATTATGGAGATCTACATTACAGTCTAAAGGCATTCGTTTGAGCAGAACTAAAACAGAATTCATGGAATATAATTTTAGTAATAGTAGCTCTAGTGATATGATCAAATTATTAAAAAGTGTGAACGATTTAGATATCCCGGGTTTATTGTTCGAAGTGATGGTGATATAGATGGGGATGTTAATAGTAGAATTCAAGTTGGTTGGTTGACGTGGAGGAATGCTTCGGACCTATTTGTGTGGTGGAAAAGTGCTGCTTAAACTGAAAGGAAAATTTTATAAGATAGTGGTGAGACATGCAATGCTCTATCGTGCTAAATGTTGGCCTTTAAAAAAGAAGCATAATACTAAGTTAAGTGTTGCTGAGATGAGAATGATTAGGTGGATGAATGGTTTTACACTTAGAGACAAAATGTGAAATGATTATATCCGTGATAGAGTTGGTGTAGCTCCAGTGACGGACAAAATTAGGAGATTCGCCTTAGATGGTTTTGGTCACATTAAACATCGACCATCTGATGATCTGATTAGGAGACTAGACGTTTTAGATTCGACTTATATTAAGAAAGGCAGAGGTATACCTAGGAAGACTTGGGCTTATTATATAAAAAATGATCTTAATTTATTAGAATTAAATGAAAATGACACCAAATAGGGCGCAATCGAGAAAAAGGATTCATGTAGCCAAACCCCACTTAGTGTGACTAAGGCTTTGTTATTGTTGTTATTTTTGTTGTTGTCAAAGATTTGAGTCGTATGCATGAAAATATGAATGTTTTGATGTTAGATATGTAAACTTACAAGAATTTTCTAGTATATATGTAGATGTCACAAATTTTTTTTCATAGATATACAAACTATTGTAATGATTTAAGGCTCTAAACCTTGTTCCAATCTGGTCAAGGTCTCAAACATAGAATGGAAGGATCAAGGTCGTTATTGTTAGACTTGAACTAGCCCCAATTTATCAAAATCTCTTGAAAAAATGGAAGTGACAACCTTGTAGGGCTCCTAGAATGTCTGATAAAGCAAAAGATATAAGGTAAGTCGTGGGATTGATTAAGTAAGTGGGAGGATAAATGGCGGCTGATAATCGGCTCGACTGGCGATGGGATAACGAATCGTAAAGGGAAAAAGGCAGATTCCTGCTGTAAACAGCAGATGATGGTGACTTTGAAGTTTGTCGGGCTGAAAACAAACATAACACGTGCAATAGAAAGAGGTTACATAACTCCAGGTAGCAAAAAATCAGATAAACAGCCATAATACAACATATATAAAAATCCTATGATAAAAAATATCTAATTGAAAAATAAGAAAACACGAAAGAACCAAACAAGAAAGTAACAAAAGATGAAAACATGTAGAGAATATGATAAGCAACTAAAAAGCAACTCTCGGTCCGTAATTCATGCGATCGTGGAGGTCGCAAGTCTAGAACCCACATATCGTGGAACCACAATATCGTGGGAAGGTCCCATGTCACAAAGCATGATCTCAAAACAAGTAAACCCCTTCAGGGACGGAACCAACTCCATTTTCTATAGTGGAAAATTTTTTAATATATATATATATATATATATATATATATATATATATATATAATATTTCTAGAAAAAAAGATACAAATAACTAATAAAATAATCTTATTAAAGAAATAAAAGACAAATGTAAGCAGACCAGAATGAAAAGTTTTAGAAAATAATAGACAAGTGCTTAAGTTTTTTTTTTTTTTTTTTAATCATAAATCAATGGTGGGAAAACTCTTAAAATTTTAAATTCTCATAAGGAAATCAAAATTTTTAGGGGTGGGCACTATAACATGGCTCCGCCCATGCCAGCGCCCCCCCCCCAGGCCGCGGCCTTTAATCATTGGGAAGCTGATTGGATAAGATAATTCATTATGCTAACCAAAATTTCTGCACGTCAAAACCATGTCAATCAAGGCTTCCTAAAGCTTGAGATTTTGATGATGGAACAATGGGATTTTAAAATGGTAAACTACATCGGCACACCTATTCCTAGGACTTTTCCAACCTAGAAAATCTTATGAAGCTTTAGTCAATTGATTTCCTGGACCAAGAATGCTCTCCTGGATGACAAAAATAATAAGGGTTAATTACATACAAGACACTTGAAACATTGCCATTAATAAATCTAGTAACAAGGAGGATTTTTTTAACTACCGAACCAACGCATTTACGTGTACCACAATAAAATCATAGACAATTTGATTAAAATGAAAAATATAAGCTGAGATTCTTATCGTGAATTTTGGTGTTTGATTGAGATTTTGAAAAAAAAAAGACAAAAGAGGGTGCAGTGCTATATTTGTAGTTGGCAAAGTTTCGAGGTTTTAACTATGAGTGCTTGTGCTCATAAGAAGTCTCAAACACTAGATCTACGTAACTTTTATCTAATGTTAAGAGTAAATGTGGGTAAATACATCCAATCTATCTCAACAAAAAGAAAACTTAGCTTCCCGCTAGGTTGGTGTTCTAGAGTTTGTTAGTCTCTTTCTTGAGCTATCAGCTACTACATAGCTTTTTAAAGAATGCAGACCTTCAACCAAACACCAGCGAAGTTTTACAAAATGCAAAAGAAAGTTTACATAAGTACCACTCAATTACTATATGTTAACATTTAACACCTAAACTTCAATTTTTACATACATGTCACCTTAACCATGCATGAAAAGGTGTTTCACTTAAAAAAAGTTAAAATGGTGGCATTTTTATGTAATATGAAAGATTTGGGTGCTATAAATGTAAGAATTTAAGTTTAGATGTTAGATATGTAAATAAATAAGAATTATGTAAATGCCCCAATGCAAAAAATGAAACATTCCAAGAATAATTAAAAATGACTCGTTTAAATGTCAAGCATTCTTAGACAGCTCTGAATTCACATCTTAAGCACGATATGATACAGCAATAATAAACAATTAATGGTGAGTCAGAAATAATAAAAATAAGATTTTTTTTTTAATCGTATTATAAAGAAATGGAGCAAGGTTGATGATTGAGATTCATAACTCACCTCCCCAATGACATCAATTGTACTCCATGATGACCGTACAAGAAAATTAAGAACTTTTGGGCCCTTTGATCCCTTGCCTCCTATAAACCACTTCAGAAACGGAAGCATAATTCCGGCCATGTCCAATATAGACGTGAAGGTGTTTTCCAAAATAAGAGCAGAAACCTTCAATTTGAGAAAAGAAATGACCGATAAACAGAATCCGTGCATGCCATGACCTACAAACTTATCTTTTAGCAGAAAAATCATTCTAGCACAATGTGGCACAAAATTGAAGAAATGGAATGACAAAATGTTTTTTTTTTTCTTCTGTTAAGAGTGTATCGGGCTTAATATGAAACCCATAATCACTTTTTTTCTTGCGATGATAAGTCAAATACTTTTCAAGCCAGAAAAAGAAGGAAATTTACATACATTCCACACAGTTCTCGT
This sequence comes from Papilionanthe hookeriana x Papilionanthe teres, assembly GCA_022702705.1. Taxonomy (NCBI): domain Eukaryota; kingdom Viridiplantae; phylum Streptophyta; class Magnoliopsida; order Asparagales; family Orchidaceae; genus Papilionanthe; species Papilionanthe hookeriana x Papilionanthe teres. The sequence goes on along the minus strand of CM040434.1, from coordinate 58,086,736 downwards.
GAACTTACATATCTAACACTGAAGTTTGATATTTAGATTTATAACATCTTGGTGCTATAAACATATGCATAAAAAAACACATTTGGCTTTTAGTAAGGTGGTATTTTCGATGTGATATTAAAGAGTTGAGTGTTATGAAAATAAATTTTAAAGTTTAGGTGCTAGATATGTAAATATAATAGAATTGTGTGGCATGAGTGTAAATTAACCAAAAAAAATCATTTGGCGCAGAATTCTTACCATACATTACATTAACCCCCACACCAAGAAATAAAGCATAAGGCCTATATTAAGAGGAAACTCTACAAATCTTCTATCGAAAATACTAAAAATAAAGCTTTTGTATTAGCTAGCTTGTATATTAGGTAACCTAATTAGAGGAAATTTAATTTTAAATCTTTTCTATATTAGGCAGATTCCTAATATGAAGAGAGAGGAGTGTCTAAAAAGTCGTAACATGTGATTTCAATGAGGAATAAGAAGGGAGACTCTTTTCCTCACATGTTACCAGAGCCCATTGAGAACCGTTTGTCCGTGTCGTCTACGCCCTGCGGTGTATTCGTCACCCACCGGCTTCGTCGAGTAAGTTGATTGCTTCATGTGAAGTGATCATCAGTGCCTTGCAACGTCATCATCGACGTCTTCACCTACTTAGGTCGACTTCTTTGACGACTATTCCAGCATCATTTGCTTCCGCAATGACCTTAACTGCTTCGTCCGACTTTGACTGCTTCCTGCAAGACTTTGACTGCTTCTTATGAAGGCATTGTCAGCTTCCTGCGAGACCTTCGCTTTGAACAGTGTCATCTACTTTCGTGACGACTTCAACAGCTTCAATATGCTTCATCCACCAATTTGTGTCGATGACGCGTTTTGCTAGGTCTGTGTCGTCAGTTGTTGTTCGTCGGTATCAATTAGTTTCCCTTTAATTTGGAGATCCTTGACCAGTGGCTCTAGAGTTATTTGTCTCTGAGTGCTTTAGAAGTTCATCCATTAGTACTTAATAACAACAATTATGGCTAGAGAACACAAACATCTTGTGACAGGTTTGGTTTTATCAGTGGCTAAGATTTCAGAACTGTGAGACTTTATTTAAGGAGTATTACTCAATAGAGACATTTCACTGATAATCCTCTAGCTGAGACTTGGTTAAATTATTCTAAGTAGATCAGAGTGGATATTTAGCTTTTGATACAAATACAAAATTCTATCAAACCTGACCAATCTGATCATATTACTCATTTAGACTGTTAAGATGCGATTGAGGATTTAATGTTTTTATTTTCTATGAGAGAAAATATTTATCGAATATTTGATGTAAGGAATACTATCGTGTTAAGCAACAAGATCAATCACTTAGCAAATATCACATGCATTTAAACATGTAAATGAAGAATTGAACGCACTCTTGACCTTTAGTTCAAATGTATGGAATCAACTGGCTCAAACAGAACAAATGGCTATCATGAGTTTTCTAGCTGATTTCAACTCCCAATATGAAGGTGTTAAATCACAGTTCATATATGACCACGAAACTTCGATCTTGAGTTTTCAGACCTCATAAGTACAACAATCTAGTGCTCTTATGAGTCAGAAAAATACAGACATTAGTAAACCTCAGTCTCGGGACAGTTCTAGAAGTGGAACTCCAAATTCTGAAAACTAAGGGTTGAAGGTGGTGTGTTATTACTATTATGAATTTGGTCATATGCAAAAGAACATGCCAGAAGTTGTTAAAAGGATTTTAAATCACAATCAGCTCACATGGTCACTACTAATGAGGCCTCTCGTAATCAGACTCTCTCGATCTCTGCAGATGAATGTGCCCAATTCATCAAATTACCGAGTCAGGTAACAATGATATTTATCTTCTTTCATCTTCCACGAAATGGGTCATTAATTATGATGCTACATATTAGATGAAAAATCATCCAAAACTTTTTATACCTTTTATAAACACCTTTCTTCCATCACTTTAACAGATGGATCAACTTCTAATGTTTTCAGTTCTGGCACCATCAATATTACACACACATTGTCTCTAACTTATATTCTTAATTTATCTCGTTCCGATTTTAATATTGTCTCTTTTAGAAAAATTACGCGTGTTCTTAATTGTTGTATCTTATTTCTTTCACGGTCATTGTCTATTTCAGGATCTTAAGCCGAAGTAGATTATTGGTAAAGGACAAAAATTTGTGTGTGGGGGCCTATACATTTTGGATAATGAGGAACCACGACCCGTAGCCTGTTCTTGCAGTATATCTCCTTTTGAGATCTATTGTCGATTAGGACATTAATCCCTATCAATGTTGAAAAATTTGTACCCTTAGGTTCAACAATTATCAAGTTTAGATTGTGAGTCGTCTCAATTTGTTAAACACCATCATTTGTCTTCTAATCCCAAAATTAATAAATAAGTCATTCATTGTATTAAGTTGGTTCATTCTGATATATGGGGACCTTGTCCTATTTTATCTAATAGATTTTGATATTTTATAATTTTGGTGGATGATTTCTCTCGCATGACATGGTTTTAATTTATCAAATCTCGTATTGAGATATTGTCGCATTTTCAAACTTTTTATATCAAAACTAAAACTCAATTCAATAATTCAATGAAAATTCTAAGTGGCAATGTCAAAGAATATTTTTTGCATCCTTTCAGAATTACATGGCACAAAATGGGATGCTTCACCAGTCATCCAGTGTTGATACTCCATCCCAAAATGGAGCAACTAAAAGAAAATACAGACAACTTCTCGAGACAACTAGAGCTCTTGTGTTTCAAATGAATGTGCCTAAACAGTTCTGGGCCGATGCAGTTTCTACTGCAGAAAAACAAGTCACATTCTTTGTTGACTAATCAGTGTCTAAATCTGCAATTGTTTCTGATGAGTTGTTAATGTATGACATCATAAGGGCAGATCCTGCTCCATCTTTATCTCCATCTCTAATGCCTCAGCCTAAACCACTTATCTATATTGTTTACTTGAGAAGCCCTCGCTCCCATGATCTAAGTTCGACATCGGTATCATCTTTCCTTAATCGATCTCCTCCTAGTGATCTTGATTTACCTATTGTTATTCGAAGAAGTAAATGTCAATGCATCCATCATATTTCCTCTTGTGTTAACTATAATCGGTCAATCTTCCACTTCATGCTTGTCTGTTGCTTCTCTTGACTCTCTTGAGGTACTGAGACCTGTTTAGCAAGCCTTATCCCAATATGGGTGGAGGGCAACAATGCTTGATGAGATGAATGTCTTAACTGAAAATGAAACGTATGAACTAGTTGAACTACCTTCTGGAAAGAAGGTTGTTGGTTGTAAGTGGGTCCTATAGTTAAGTTTAATTTTGATGGATCTGTGACTCTTCTCAGAACTCGATTGGTGTTTAAGGCTATGTTCAAATTTATGGGATCGTGCAATTTAGACACAAGCTAAGTTAACTTCATTTTTCCTACTCCTATCCATGTCTGCAATGAATAATTGGCCCTTGCACTAGCTATATATGAAGAATACTTTTTGGCAAGCTGATTTGTTGGAATAGGTATACATGGAGCAACCTCCTATGTTTGTTGCCAAGTGGGAGTCTAGGAAAGTATGTGATCTTCGGAAGTCCCTATATAGACTGAAGCAAAACACTCGAGCATGATTTAAAAAATTTAGCCAAGCAATGGAAGCGTTTGGGATGAATAAAAGTAAATGTGATCACACTATATTCTATAAACAATCTACTTCGGGAATTATTCTATTGGTGGTTTATATCGATGACATTATTATTACAGCAAGTGATGCACATGAAATCTTATCATTAAAATCATTTTTTCAAAATCAATTCAGTAATAAAAATCTAGGTTCTTTGAAGTACTTCTTGGGGATTGAGGTATCAAGGAGCAACAAAGGTATCTTTTTATCTCACCGAAAGTATGTGTTAGATTTGCTAACAAAAACTAAAAAATTATAGGTCAAATCATGCAATACTATGATATTTCCTAACCAACAACTTAAAAAGGATAGAGCGCTTTTTATTGATCCTGAACGGTATAGAAAGTTAGTGGAAAAATTAAACAAAAACTATGCTAAGGAACTCTTGGGCAATGTATTTTATATCATGATAATGGGCATAAAAAAATTGAATGTTTCTCTGATGCAGACTGGACAAGTTTTAATATTGATGGAAGATCTATTACTAGATAATGTTTCTATGTTGGTGATAATTTGGTCTCGTAAAAGAGTAAGAAATAGAATATAGTGTCACGGTGCAGTGTTAAATCTACAGCTCATGTGAAGTCTTGGGAAGAACTGCGAGACATCTTCACAAACGCGCTTAATGGAGCAAGAGTCAATTATATTTGTAACAAGCTAGGTATGATCAATATCTATGCCCCAATTTGAGGGCAATTGTTATGAAAAATACTAAATATAAAGCTTATATATTAGGTAGTTTGTATGTTAGATAATCTAATTGGATGAGACTTAATTTCAGATCTTTTCTATATTATGTATATTCCTCATCTGAAGAAAGAAGAGTGTATATAAAATTGTAACATATGATTTTAATGAGGAACAAAAAGGGATTTCCTTTCCATCACAAAATCCAAGTTATGTCAAAGATACTCCGACAAATCCACATACATAGCACTAAGCAAATAAAAGATAATCCCAACCTTTCTTGTGCATTTGAAAAATCACCATTTCAACTAGTGTAAAGAAAAAGGCTCAACAGCATAAATCAAGTTCACTAAAGCAAAATCTCATTGCATAAACTACATTAAGACAAAATAAAAAGTAAAAATACAAGTAGGCATCAAGCTCATCGAAAGAATATAAATACAAAACTGTGTTTAATAAAACCTTGTTGAAAACATCAAAGTTTCAAAACCAATGATAACTTATAAAATAATATAAAATTTGTGAATAAATATCATTTATCTTTTAGAATCCATTACATAAAAAGGATGTTCGTAGAAATATGTTAAGGACATTATTTAATGAACACTTTATATGCATAGAAAATGATTCTAACATGAAGTTTAAGTTTTCAACTTTATGATTCTCAAACAGCCCCTATCCCATTTGATTGATGCAATATCACTCTATTATTGATATAATGTTGAAAAGATTAAACATTTTTTGTGTCGTGGCATTACATCCATTAGCATTCATGACCAATCAAGGAACACATAAAAATTCTTGTAAGAAAGATTATTAGCACATAGAAAAACATTATTTAACCTTGGCTAAACCTTCAAGCTGAAGTATTTCAACTTTTTTCAAAGGATAGAAAGCTATAAGAATTTATTAATTGAAAGGATATCACAAGGCCCATTACAGAAAAGTAGGCACGAAACAAGTAAAATAATACTGCAAAAGCCAACTAAAAACTGATTCCACGCAGAGTTATGTTTTTTTGTAATGAACAAATACATGCAGTTCTATTGAAATACCTTATCAGGATTGTTCCGTGCAAGTACCGAACCAATTGCACCACCTAAAGATCTTCCAAAAATAACTATTCTAGAAGTGTCAACATCGCTTCTGTTACATAAATGGTCCAATGCTGCCTAGGAACAAACGAAACAAGAGCAAATGCCAACATGTAACAAAATAAAGAAAAACTAAAATAATGAAGTGCAAAATAGTCCACTGGCAGTTTGCATAGGCCATTTTAGTCCCAAAGTTTATAAAAGTGCCAAATTAATCCTCAAACTCTTTAGATTGGGGCCGAAACAGTCCTCAACGGAGACTACTTAGCCCATATTAAAATAGTTTGGGAACTAAATTGACACTACAGACCATGGGACCAAAATGACCCCCCCTACAAAAGATCATGGGACTATTATTATACTTTTCTCATAATTTATATGTATATACATTAAATAATTTATTAGATAGCAGACATGCAAAATCAACCAAACCTGGGCATCCTTTATTATTCCATGCTGAGACGGATAGCCATCACTTGCTCCGTACCTATTTTTAGGTAAAATTTACATACATTTTGAATTTTCCAATATAAAATGATAAAATCGTTTAAATCAAGAAGAGATAAAGAACAATTTAAAAAATAAAAATATCATTTATCAAAGACTTGTACCCTCGGTATGATAGCATAAACACATTGCAATGCAATCTTTGCATCATTATATGGACAAATTCAAGACGATGGGCAATATCTAGAGGATATCATTAAAGTCAACAGCAAACTACTGTCCAGGTACAATAGCTAAACATTTTAAATAAGGGGTTTACATACACAATTCTTATGTATTTACATATCTAACAACTAAACTTTCATATTTACATGTGTAGCACTCAAATATTTAACATTACATCAAAATACCACTATCACTATATTTTAAGAGTGAAATACACCTTTTCATGCAAAGTATTAGGACGCCAAGATTATATAAAAGTAAATATCAAATTTTAGGTGTTAGATATGTAAATAGATAAGAATTGTGGCTTATATATGTAAATTTCCCTTTAAATAAATAAAGAGTTTGAATTGAGCTTCTTATCAGGATACTGCCAGCATTTTCTTGGAAAAAAAGTATTGTCGGACCTGTAGAAAAGAACAATCATGAGAGGCTGCTAACTTACTAAACATCCAATAATTAGGCCAATAAGTTCAGGTAAAAAAATACTTTATCATGAACAAAAATCAATTATAAGCCAATTCACAGCAATAAGATTGATACATTATTTCTCATCAAATATGCACAACTCTTGGAGGAAAAGAGCTAGAAAATCTATACGCAACATAAAAACTTATTAAACAGAAACTTATCAATTAAAAAAAGTATAAATTGTACCGCGATTATTAAATAGCAATACTTCCTACAATATGTATTAACTTGATAACATCAAAAACAATACAAATGGAAAAAGAAAATTTGCTATTAACACAGGCGATGAATATGCTCCCAGAATATATAAAAATTGATTTTTGTTCTTTCCAAATCACGTCATTGATAAGAAAAAAAAAGGAAGGGGGGGGTGGGGGGGTGCGCAAGATATGTCAAAAACTAATGTCCCCGGCATTCGAAGATATCCAAAAGGCCAAGATAGAACCCTTTAAAGGCAAAGTATACATTTTCCTTAACACAAATGATCTTTAAAACAAGAATTTCTAGTTATAGAGTATTAACAATAAAGGTTATCATGGTTATGCGAATGTTCAATAATAGCATTTTTGGTTTGTTGAGAGCGATACCTGTGGAGGGCTGTTACACCTCTTCATATACATGTACTCAAATTCACCATTAAAAAAAGAAACTTAAAACTCAATACCTAATTAGTGCTCGATCATAAACAAATCTGGCAATTATGTTTATATTTAATAAGCTGCTATTCAAAAAGTTAAATAGATATTAAGTAACAAGAAGCTTTAAACAGATTTGAAGATCTCATTCCTCTTGAAAGCTGTTTTACAAAGCTTTATATGCCCATATATGGCAGCCTGATAACTGATTTTTGTGCTGTCAAATACAAAATAAGAACCACCAAATGTTTAAGGCAAGGAAACAAGCGGTATCAGAGGTATGATCATCTCGAGACACTATTATTGTTTACCAAATTGAGAAAAAGAAGAAACTATAGTTTGTTTCAGAATTTTTAAAATGTATCCAAACCAAAAATGTTCTAAAACCAGCAAACTACACATAAGACTTTGCTTTACAGAGAAATTAGCACTTTGAGTTGTAAACCATACCAAACAAGCAAAATATCTATTTTAGTACTTATACCTTACAAAGTAAATCCCATAAAGTGTCACAAATTCATGTCACCTAAGCTCTCAGTACTCTTGCCGAAGTGTAGATACATAATTAATCATAAATGATAAGGTAGATGTACAGTAGTAATCCGAGTAAAAAATAAACCAAATCTACCACTGGTTCATGTGTATTATATTTATATCATTTAGACAAGCAGGATTGAATTAAAACTAAAGTAAATAGGATGTATGTATGTTAACTCACACACAACTACCACATTGAACACAATTGAACAAAACTCAATTTAATTTTAGTTCATTTAAAAAGTAAGTTCAAACTATCTGTTTAAGCATGACTAGGTTTCATAATGAGAAAGTCCAACATGAGCTTCTCAATGAGCTGAAAACAAGCTTTAATGAGTTCAATACGAGCTATTCGCAAATCACGAGCTTTTTAATAACCCTACCTACAAGACAATGCCTATGAAGAAGCTATAATAGGTGCATCGGAGGCCCGTGCCCGCAATGTCCCCTACCCAAAAGGCATGTATATTTCTTTTAGCCATAGTTAGTTCTCACAAAAATCAAATCATGAAATACTTTTATAAATCTGTCTCTAGTGCATTTCATGAATCTAGCTTCAAGGTCTTCCATGAACCTGCATCCAAAATTGCATAGTCACTTTCTACCACCCTAAGGTTAGCGCCACCATGAGTCGTTCGCTCCCTCTCTCTTTGACCATTCAATGCCTCTACTTTCTGTTTAAAATAGAGGATATCATAGCCTCTTTTTCTCGAAGTTAGCCTCTACTGCACAGAAATCCCTTTCAGATTCACATATATTTGTGCAACTAGCAAGTGAAACAATCACAACTTCGTAACTGTTTACCACTCAAGCTGCTCAATATCTCACTCTCATTCATTTGTTCGTTTCCTCACAGGTATGCCATTTGTTCTAAAAAATAATTTGTTTTGATTTCTGATATATGAAATGCAAACATTTTGCTTCACTCTATAGTTTATAGTTAAAAATAATAATAATAAGTAGCCTTAATTAGAACAAGTTTTCCTCTTCTTCTATTTTAATGCCTTTCATTAGACTTTTTTGAGAGATTATTCTTTTTAACAAATTGTTTGAACAGTGATAAGAAATGGTGCTTTTTGCTGAGTTAAATTTTTTTTCAATCCCCCATCCTACAAACCTACACTGCTTTCTCCAATAGCAACTATATGAAGTAAGGAGCGAAGAATCTATAGATAATTTCATTTAGGATCTTAATTCTCCTTCAGCTTTAGCCAAAGAATCATAATTTCTTACTCAACAGACTATATGGATCTTAAATTATAATTCTCTGATTAGATCTCAAGTTTTTAATCAGCATGTATTTATTCTTCTTATATTAAACCAAAAAAAAAAAAAAATTAAAAATCACCAATGCTTGTTCCAGGTCTGAATTAAATTGTCGAAGGCATTTTAAATCTTCAATTTGTGACCAAACATAAAAATCTTGGCTCCACCACTAATGTCAAACACTTAGTATTTCTGCACCAGCATGTTTTTCAACTATTAAATGAACAATTAAACTCGATACTCTGAAGTGCTTTAAATAACCTCTCCACCGAAGCTCAGTCCATGAGAAGAAAACATGGGATTCTCGGCTTGCAGGGAGCCTCGAGGCACTCTCCTTCAACCATTATGGAGAAATTTAAAGATGGGTCGGATCTCCCCGAACCTCTCTTCTCTGTCTCCCATCTTCTACGAACCTTTCTTCACTTCTTTTTTTTTTTTCTGCAACTATATTTTGCAAAGTTTTTTTTTATTTTTTTATTTTTTTATTTTTTTATTTTTTTAGAGATTTCATCAAGTACTGTTTTGCAAGTTAGGAGGATAATGAATTTTGCATGACTTCTGTCTAATTTTTCTGAAGAACCATGGGCTCTTATTGTAACATTTTGTGGAGATCAAAGCATGCAGCTAGGTGACTTTGTCCTTGCAAAAAAAAAATGTTGAGTTTAAATGATCTAACATCCCAAGTTGTTGAAACTCCCATCTACATGGTCTAAAGCTTCTCGCAGTATACCTTATGGTTGCAAGTCTCATATATAATCTTTAGGATGCTGCATATATAAAATGATTGTTATAAGCCTGCTTTCAAAACTTTTAATATTCAAGGCTTGATAAACAAAATAAGCAAGTCGATTGTAGCCATCTCCTGAACTCATATTCTGGTCCATTTAGATGGCTTATTAAATGCATGCTAAGGAAAACTGATCTTGGAATGTATGTATCAATGCATATTGGAAGCCCACCCACACTTGTTCGAATTTAAAAAGAATCTCAATATTGCACAAAGAGTAATCAATAATTTCATATTATGTGGTGGGAAGCATTTATATACTTTTTGATTTAATATTCAGGAGATGAAATGATGAGAATTTCAGAACGGGCATTGATGAATATTTCTGCTCTTTATGATTACAGCTATCAATTTCTTGCATTTATTTCTTTCGATATTATTGCTTGTATGACTTGTTCTGTTGAATTTTTTCTATTTGTGTATCTTCAAATTTTAAGGTCTTTCCAAGTGAGCAATTACGTACCCAACATCGATTATTAGTTCTAGATTTTAAGATGAAGAGTTGTAAAATAAAGAATACTAGGATTCAACATTGTAGAATAAGATGGGGGCACCTAAAAGACATGAAATAAAATTATTTTTATGAGTGAAATTCAAGATTTAAATATTTGGGATGTTCATGAAGAAGCGAATGTTATGTGGGAAAAATTAACTAATACTTATTAAACAAGTGGTAAAGATGATCTTGGAGAATCGAAAGAAAAGTTTACATAAATAAAAATAGTTTGTGGTGGAATAATAATGTGCAAGAAAAGATAAAATATAAGAAGTTATGTTATAAAAATTGATTTAAATGTAAAAGCGTAGAAGCTGGAAAAAATATAAAACGGCCGCATGGAGTGTAAAAGAATAATTCTACGCTAAAAATTCGCTTTTAGTGATCTTTATAACATGTTAGATACTAAGGAAGGTGAAAAATATATGTATAAACTAGCCAAACAAAGAGAAAGAAAAGTAAAGATTTAACTCGAAGTAAAGTGTATTAAAGATGAAAATCAAAAAGATCTTTCTTATAAAAAGATATTTAAAATAGGTGGGTGAGTTATTTTGATAAACTTTTTAATGATGATGCTTGAAAGTACGATCGACGCTTAGTGATCTTAATATCGTTAATAATAATAAAACTTTTCATTTTTACCGTCGCATTAGTGAAAAAGAAGTTGATGAGGCTTTAAAAGAAACCAAGGGGAAAGTCGTAGGACTCGATGATATCCGAATTGAAGTGTGGAAATGTTTAGGTGATTTGGGGGTTTCCTGGCTTACCAAACTTTTAAATATTATTTTAAAAACAAAAAAGATGCCCAAGGAGTGGAGAAAGAGCATTTTGGTCCCCATTTTAAAGAATAAAGAAGATGCACAAGAGTGTGCAAATTATAGAGGAATTAAAATGATGTGTCATACTTTAAAGTTATGGGAGAGAGTAATTGAACATAGGTTAAGACGTATTACGAAGATTTCTCATAATCAATTTGGATTTATGCCGGGCAGGTCTACCATGGAAGCTATACATTTATTGAGAGGTTTGATGGAGAAGTACGAGAGATAATAAGGAGGATCTACATTTGATTTTTATTGATTTAGAAAAAGCTTACGATAAGGTTCCTAGAGATGTTCTTTGGAGAGTCCTCGAGAAGAAAGGTGTTGATATGACTCATATTCAAGTCATTAAAGATATGTATGCTAGAGTCGTTACATGTGTTCGAACTGAAGGAGGACTGACCAAGTATTTTACTATTTCTGTTGGTTTACATCAAGGATCGGCTTTTAAGCCCATATCTTTTTGCTTTATTTATGGATGGTCTTACCGGCCATTTACAAGAGGATGTACCTTGGTGTATGTTTTTGTTGGTGATATAATTCTTGTTGATAAGACTAGAGAAAGAGTTCTAGATAAACTTGAATTATGGAGTTCTACATTGTAGTCTAAAGGCTTTCATTTGAGTAGAACTAAAACCGAATACATGGAATGTAATTTTAGTAATAGTAGGTCTAGTGACGAAGTGTAACTTTGGGTGATCAAATTATTAAAAGGTGTGAACGATTTAGATATCTCGGGTCCATTGTTCAAAGCGATGGTGATATAGATGGGGATGTTAATAGTAGAATTCGAGGTTGGTTGGTTGAAGTGGAGGAATGCGTCCGGTCTATTGTGTGATAGAAAAGTACCGCTTAGATCGAAAGGAAAATTTTATAAGATGGTGGTGAGACCTTCAATGCTCTATGGTGCTGAATGTTGGCCTTTAAAAGAGAAGCATAATGTTAAGTTAAGTGTTGTCGAGATGAGAATGATTAGATGGATGAGTGGCTTTACACTTAGAGACAAAATGTGAAATGAATATATCAGTAATAGGGTTGGAGTTGCACCAGTGACGGATAAAATTAGAGAGAGTCGCCTTAGATGGTTTGGTCAGATTAAACGTCGATCACCTGATGATTCGATTAGGAGAGTAGATGTTTTAAATACAACTTATGTTAAGAAAGGCAGAGGCAGACCTAGGAAAACTTGTGCTTATTGCATAAAAAATTATCTTAATTTATTAGAATTAAACGAAAATTTGACACTAAATAGGACGCAATGGAGAAAAAGGATTCATGTAGCCGACCCCACTTAGTGGGATTAAGGCTTTGTTGTTGTTTTTGTTGTTGTGTATCTTCACATTTTAGTGAAGCAAGCTTCTCTGCATTGAGTGCATTAGCAGGCTGAGGTTAAAAAAAATATATGTTTAGAGAAATTTTTAAATTTGTTAAATCCATCATTTGGTTAAATGTAGTTAAAAATCAACATTAATTTAAAATTTTATAAGCATTCAAGCATAAAGTAGAAAAATCACCTTTCCCTAAACATATTTTCTATGCGCAAAAAAAAAAAACAAATGAGCCAAAAAAAAAAATTCATCCAAAATCAATCTCGCGCACAACTTCTTCCAAATACCTCAGCTCGCACCAAAAATCAATCTTACAAACACTCCCTCAATCAAGTAACCTTTCCTGAGAGGAAAGGAGGAATTTAAGCAAATAAGTAAAGAAGGTAAACAACGTGAAGAGATAGTCGAAACCCTAGTACCTGAAACAGGAGGGGGGTGTTTGAGAAACCAAGCGTGAAGTCGAACTCCATCAGAAGAACGAAGCCATACGTCCTCATAGTCGAGGTGAAAACGAGAAGGCGTGATGGTATAGGCGCGGGAAAGACCCGGCAACACCGGCACATATACGAGTCGCTCCTGAAAAGCCACCAACGTGGTCATTCCGACCAACGCGATCCCGCCGACGCCGTATGCTAGCGGCTTGATCCACGAAGTCATTGCTCCGCTCGACCGAGCTTCAGCTCCTCGGCTCCGTGGCGAAATTTCCTCAAATCAGCTGGTGAGGGACGTCGCGTCCAGGGGAGATGGAGTATCTAAAGGTTCACTTCTCACCTTCCTCGGGTCTAAGGGGCCGTGTGGGTGCACGGTGCAGATGTCGCCAGATATTGCTGTTGGAAAAGAGTATTTATTTCAAAGATACAATCACAAATCTGTTTAGTTGTAGTTATTTATGGACCAAAAAATAGAAATATTTTTATGTTGCATAAAAAATATCTAGTAAACAATTAAACCATTTAAACAAAATTGTTAATAAAATACTCATCATAATAAACATTAAGAATTTAGACAATACATTAAACATAAATAAATAAAAGTTAACAAATAATTTAATTTCGCTCATTAACTATTGTATTTCTATTTACTCTCATAACAATTATCTATTTAGCATCTTCCTTATCCTATGTACAAGGTTCACCTCACAATCAACTTGTGATCTTAACTTTCTGAGCGATATCTATTTGTTTCAGGAGGGACATGGGATTGATTATTCTTTGCACTGATTAAAGCAAGATCATCATGTGAAGGTTGTCGATGAATTCAATTATGGAGAGTTATTATAGTAGTCAAAATATTTGCTTGTTTGCTGAAAAGATATTTAGGTGCGTCTGGTAATACAACTTTTTTTTAAACCAAACCGCAAAGATTCTCTCAATAACACCATGTAAAGAAAGAGTGTTGCGTGTTAGACATCTCACATCTCACTTCTTCCCTGAGATGTATGGTTACCTCATTCAAAATCAGGGATTCAATATTTTGTATCAGGAGATGGATCTAGAAATCTTCTTTATAATAGAAATGCATCACCAACTAGATAATTTTTTCCTATTAAAAGTATAATCATTGATATTGTAAAGAAAATGTTATTTGATTTATTTATCAACAAGCAAACTTGAAGGCGACTTAGAAAACTTGTATTGATGAGTTCGCATAGCAAATTTAAATATACGACTATTATGTGTGTTGTCTTCTCATCTATCTATTACAATATGAAACACGTGTTTAAATCACATGCAACCATAATATTCTGAGTTAGTGAACCACAACATCTAATACATGTAATATTCTCACTGTTAGACACACATGCATCCACATGTGTTATGTCAATTATTTCAATACAATCCTAAGACATTTAAACTCATACTAGAGTTTTTGTGTATAAATAAATTTTGGAAAAGATGAACACATAAATCTACCTTAAAGTATGGTATATTATGTTTATCATATGAAATTTATGTTAGCGTGCTTTGAAACATTGGGCCTTCGAATCTGATAACTTTTGAAGATAAGATGACCAGAGCATTCAAACCAACTGAAAAAAAAAATATTTGCTGGTTATTTTTGATGTGTGTTGAAATCGCTCAATGAATACCTTTATATACTTTTTATGTAATAAAATATAGAGTTATAGCTAACACTTCTCTTGAAGTCATTTTAGAGAAGCCATAGAAACCATGGTTTTAGTGTAATTATTTCAACAAATCAAGAAATATAATTTGTGTAATATGAAACATGTTTTTATATCTTGTTGGGTGACTCACATGTAATTCCCCAACCATTTGTCACCGATGTATGTTGATGTCATGTAAGGAGAGTGAGCAAAATCTAAGTTCTAGTGCTCATACATTAAACATAATATAGTCGTAATATTTATTATGTATCCTTTTCTATCATTGTTATTCATTAAGTCTAAAAGTAGTCAAAAATAATTTAAAAAATGAAATTTTAATAAAAAAAAATATGATTGATAATATAAATCTAAAATTGAAGAAAAAAATATCATGAATTAGGAAGTAAAATATAAAAAAACAAAATACTGATATATCTTAAAACATACAATTGTATATAACAATGTACACATCGTTGATAAATTATAGCATTGATAAACATGCACACATATATTAAAAAACATAGATACATGCTAGCACCAATTAATATATACTTGTACATAAAAATAATAATATCAATGACACTCTTACATCAAAAACACAGACAAGTCATAGATAAAAGACACATTTAAAATAATATAGTATTCATACATTATGATTGTCATAAAAGAAACAAAAGTAGTTAACCCTACACTCATGTGTCAATGACATAAAAAATTATTTTCTTGTCGAATCTCTTAAAAACTTCATTGAATATGAGTACAAAGGCATATCTTCATATGTTTTTAGTTTCTTTCAATATTTTCAAAATTCCTTGAACAGAAGCTGCATGTGATGTGCTAAACTCATTGTTGAATGCATCAACTAATTATGTTATATGACTTCTTGACCCGCCTAAAAAATATTATATGATTTTACTCATTTTATGTGATATTACACTTTAAAAGACATGTATTTTGTATGTTTTTTTGGTTTTAGGTATAAGAAATGACTTTTGAAGAAAAAGAAGCAAAAACGGTGCAATTTGAAGCAAAAACAGTGCAATTTGGAGCAAAAACAAACAAGAAATGAAATTTTGTCCCGACACCTTTTGATAAGTCTTTCAATGCTTAATCTCTTTTACATTTTTTGTATATTTTTGAATGAGATTACACTTTATAGAAATATTGTTTTTATGCTTATTTTGTAGAGCTATCTATTACGAACGCAACGCAACTGAAACGGAGCGAATCGGAGCTAAAACGGAGCCAAACGGTGGAGTTGCGCAGCAGTCTGCCTGCCGATGGAGCCCTCGAGGCCGCCGACGGCGGGATTTTCCCGAGAAAGGCCGAAATATGATCGAAAAACCCGCCGACAGCGCCCAGGACGACTATGGACAGACTTTTGGCGGTTTTGGGCTGAAATTCAACGTATTTGGACGCTTTTTCGAAGGGGTGCTTAAGGGAACTCTTATGAATTCGTCCATACACTTTAAAAGAACGAATTTAGGTTAGAAAAGTGTAGAGAAAAAGAAGAGAAAAAGGAGGGAAATGTTAGGAAAATCTTGGAGAATGTTTATGATTCTTATATTAAGAGTAAAAATGTAAATTTCTACTCTTTTGGAGAGATTGAAGAGAAAATTTTGAGAGAATTTGTAAGGGATTGCACTAGCATTGCATGGGTAGACGGGAGACTTTATGGGAGAGAACTTTATCTTCTTTAAAAGGGAAAAAGCTAATTATTGTTCTTCATTATCTTATGATTTTGTAAACACTTACCTACTGGATTTGCTTTGGTTTAATGAAGTTTTCGTTGTGTTTTCTTCGTGCTTTGTGATGTATCTTTCTTACTCTTTGTTCTTCTTTGGAAATAGTGACATAAGAAAATTATGTCATTGTTCTCATTCTACTTTTCTTTTGCAATGAGTAGGATTCATGATTAGGATATTGGGATGCTTGTTAAAAGATGTTTTAATTATAAATGTGATAGTTTCTACTCGCACTTCATTTAGATTACAAAAAGGACCCATTGTATTGTTAAAATTCGTTGTAATTGCATTGTCCCGAATGGGCGGTGTAATTCTCAACAAAGTGGAACCACATTCAATGTTCGTGAAAGAATTACACAATTCATGGGGAATTAGAGTAAATAAATAGGGAAATATAATTATCGGGCGTAGAATTGGAGATTTTAGAGTGACAGACTAAAACCCTCAATTCGGTTCTATCGTTTGGGTGCTTAAGTGTAGATGTTAGCCCTCAGGCGAGGGGAACGTGGGAGCTCCGAAGTGAGAGCCGGTATCCTCCCAGCCTAGCCGCAAATTCAGTAACCAAGCATAGGATTAGTCAATGTTCTTTATGCCTAGACCAAAGGGTAAAGAATATGATTGCTCGTATTTGGCACATACAATATTAAATGCATTTCATTTTTATACATTATCTAATTTGTTACATAAGAATAATAGATTTCAGTATCTCAAAATCCTCCAAACCAATTCATCCAAAAGGGTTATCTTTAGAATTGTTATTTGCATTTAGTTATAGTTACTATATTTACATTTAACACTTGCATTTAGGAGTAGTTGCTAGATAAAACACAATTTTAATCGAAATTCCAAACTAAGGACTATTAGTAGTAGACTAGAATTTGACTAAAGACCTCTTACTTCACTTCCTCGTGGGATCGATACTGGGATTTTAAAAAAAACTCTGTATTACTTGAAGCGATACGTATACTTGCGTAGTACCCCTAATGTGTAAAATATTTTTTAATTTTTATATCATTTAAGATTTTGCACGCTAGCCGCTATTTATAAATCGGGTCAAGTTTTTTGCCATCTTTTGGAAGTTATTTTGCTGCGTAATTGCGGGTCGGGTCAAGTTTTTTGCGCCGTTGCCGGGGAGCTTCGGCAAGAACTTTAGTAAAATTTTAGTTGAAATAATTAGGCTTAGACTTGGAAAACTTTAGTGTCGTAAAAACTAATTTTTGTGTGAAAAGTGTTTTTATGTGAAAAAGTGTTGTGAAGAATGAAAAAAATTGTTTGTGTGAAAAATAAGGTGTTCGTGAAAATGTTTTGTTGTGTTAAATATATTTCATATGTTATTTGCTTAATTGTTAATGTGTTATTTGTTGTGTTGCGTATGCGAAACAAAGAATCTGCAGGACTTGTGCCTTATGATCCCGAGTTTGAAAAAAAATAAAAATACAGAAATGACTAGAAAAACTAGAAATGGAAATGGAAAACTTTCAAGATAATAACTTAGAAAATCATCATACTTCATTGAGGGATTATCTAAATCCTACGACAGATGAAATTCACTCAAATATACAAAACCCTGTCTTAGAAGCTGATTCGTTTGAAATAAATCCTGAGATAATCCAACTGGTGCAGAACAATTAATTTGGGGAACTCCTTCAGAGGATCCCTATTTACACTTATCAAATTTTCTAGAACTTTGTGCTACATTTCGTTATAACGATATGTCAGACGATGCTGTTAGACTAAGGCTTTTTCCTTTCTCATTAAGGAATAAGGCTAAAATGTGGCTATACTCATTAGCACCTGGTTCTATTAAAAATTGGGAGGAGTTAACTCAGAAATTCTTATCTAAGTATTTTCCACCTTAAAGGACTACTAAACTTAGAAACGATATTATCTCATTTTGTCAGTATGAAGGGGAATCAATATACGAAGCCTGGGAAAGATTTAAGGAACTCCTAAGAAAGTGTCTACACTTTGCTCTGCTCGATTGGTTAATCATTCAAACTTTTTATAATGGGTTAGTAGGATCCTCAGGTTCATAATTGATGCTGCTGTCTTGGTGGATCATTAATGTCAAAACCATTTGATGAAGGGTATGAGTTAATTGAAAAAATGTCTACAAATGAATTTCAATGACCCTCTGCAAGGGTAAATCATAAAAATGTAGCTAGTATTCATGATACAGATGCGATTGCAATTATTGCATCTCAGGTTGCTGCAATATCAAGGAAGTTGGACCAATTTGGAATGAACCAACCTCAATTTACTCTTGTAAGTGAGGAAAGTTCATTAGGGCATATGATTGATTCTAACTTATTATATGAGACTTTGAATACCATAAAGAACCCATATTCTAACTTTTACAACCCATGTTGGGAGAAGCATCTTAAATTTAATTGGAATCATACTACTTATGGTGGAAACCGACAATGGGAAAATAATTATGCGAATCGTAATGGAAGTTGGAATAATCAAAGGAACACAAACTATAGACCTTCATATCCACCGGACTCTAACGATGATCAACAATTTGAGGATAAGAAGACGTCTATGGAAGAAGTGATATTGTAAATGGGAAACCAGTTGCAAAGTCGAAATGCTGCGATTAGAAACATAGATAATCAACTGGGACAAATTGCTAATTCACTTAGCAATGGAACCTAATGATCACTTCCTAGCAACATTGAGATCAACCCTAAAGAGAATACTAATGAACAAATAGAAGTAGTCCAATTAAAAAGTGGAAGAGAGATAGAGGATATGGTTAGCAAAGAGAAAGATGTTGTGAGAGAAATCACGGAAACTAAAAGACCTGAAGAACATGTTTATAAGGATCTGGAAAAATTAATATCTCCAACTAAAATTGGAAAGACCACCACCTTCATTTCCTCAAAGACTTAGACAGCATGAGTTGGATAAAAAATTTTCAAAGTTCATGAAAGTACTTAAGAAGTTAACAATAAATATTCCTTTCACTGAAGCTTTGAAACAGATGCCAAGTTATGCAAAGTTTATGAAGGAGATATTAAATAAGAAAAAGAAATTTGAGGATTACAAGACAGTTGCACTAAGTGAGGAGTGCAGCGCTATACTTCAGAAAAATTTTCCTCAGAAACTTAAAGATCTTTGTAGCTTTACAATTCCTTGTGCAATTGGAAAGAGATTATATGGAAAAGCTTTGTGTGATTTAGGAGTGAGCATTAATGTGATGCCTCTATCTATATTTAAAAGGTTAGGTTTAGTAGATATTTCTCCCACTACTGTAACCCTTCTGTTAGTTGATCGATCTATCATTTATCCAAAAGGAGTTATAGAAGACGTGCTTGTTAAAGTGGATAAATTTATCTTTCCTTTGGACTTTATTGTATTAGATGTGGAGGAAGGTAAAAAAATTCCAATTATTTTAGGGAGACTTTTCCTTGTTACTGGACAAGATATGATAGATGTGCAAAAAGAAGAGTTGACTATGAATATTAATGACCATGAAGTCACTTTTAATGTATTAAAGACTATGAAATATCCAGCTGAGAGAAAAGATGATGATTGTTTTTGGATGGATGAAATTGATTATCTAAGTAAAGACCATTTCCAAAAGAGATTTGAGAGTAAGTTAACATATGAGAATGAAATAGACTTTCATGATGATTCAAAAATGTTATTTAAAGAAGACTGTATATTCAGGAGAGGTGTGAAATTATGGACGCAACCAAAAATAGTAAACTTTTAATTCCAACTGTTGAAAAATCTCATGAACTTAAAATGGATGTACCCCATACAATTTTAAAGCCTATTTATTTAGGTAATTCATCTACACAACCAGTCTTTATATCTTTAAATGCGACTCAATCACAAGAAAACCCTGAATTGAATGATGAACAAGATAAAGTTATTGAACTAGGACTTGGAAGAGAATTTGAGGATATATTTCAAAAGAACTTTGAGTTGAGAAAAATGTATAAGGATATTAGAAGACCATTGGAAGAAATTCCTAAAGAATTAGAAAAACCTATTTCCTCAACTAAGATAGATCCTCCATCATTTAATAATTATAAAGGGGAAGAATTGGAATATAACTTGAAATAGAAGAGTAACATAGAAGAATTTGATCCTGAATATGAATTATCTAGAGAAACTGATCCAAAATTTGGGAGATCTTGAATTATCTTATAGAGATCTATTTCTTATAAATTTCAAAGATGATATTAATATGCAATTTCAAAAAAATCAATAAAAGAATATTGGATCTAAAAAGAAATATGAGGAACAATGATATAAATTCATCTGAAAATGAAGAGCTTAATGAAAAATTAAAATTTGAGAATTTTATAGGAATCCCTGGATCTGGAAATGATTGGGCGATTGATCGAGGATTACTTAATTGGATTGTTGATCTAGGTGGAATCATTTGTCGGGCTAATGACGTTAAACCAAGCGCTTTATGGGAGGCAACCCATAGTTATCAGTGTGCTTTGATTTAGTGTGCTTGAGAGTCATGATTGTTAGTGTTGTATTGTATTTGCTTTATAGTGGATTTATCAGTTTGATTGATGATTGGTAGATGTTGGGATTGTTAGTTGTTTGATTTAATATTTGTGTGCATGAGGGAGGTGATTCCTAAACTTCTTATCATGGCTATACTTGATCTCTTGTAGTAGTTGGATTAACGAGTCCACTGTGACTTGGGTCTCACCCAGACTTGAGTTTTACAAGAGAAATCAAGAATTTCGAACATTGATAGGTCCATCTTAGTTTGTTACTTCCTTTCTGCAACTTTATTTTCATTAGGTAGGAGTCACGAACCTATTTGATGAATACCATGTGGATGATCTTACACTATCTTTATAATAGTTAGAGGTGCTTAATTAAAGGGATTATATATCAGGGGTAATCTTATCTTTCGGATTATAATCTATAAAATCAATTGAAAGTACCTAATTTACTTGTGTAGTGATTCCGTTAGAAATTGGAGGTAAGGTAGTGAGATTGGATGAGTTAAAGAAAGAATTGACCTCATTTATCATATGTGTGTTTATGTTTGTGTTACAACTTTATTTAGTTCTTGAAGAACATTTTTATATTCCCTTGCTGATACATGCTATGCTAGTTAGACTTTTATTTAATGGATTTCATTCTGGCATGATTAGTTTAGATTTACTTTCTGCTGCATATTGTTCTGTCCTAATGAATACTTGCAAATGGATTTGATAGACATTTGAGGTAGATAGAATTTCTAAATTGTTTTCTTCCTGCTTTTATTTTCAGTATTGAATGCTATATATATTAAAAAATTAAGTTTGGGGTAGGAAGAAAAATAAAATTTTAATGTGAAAATACTTTCTTTTAGTGTAATTTTATTACAAACATGTTTTAGGTTAGATTTACTTTCTCCTACAGTCATTCTCTCCTGATTATGCATGTATATGAATTTGATAGGATGTTATAGTAGTAAGTAGATTCAACCTTTACTTTTTTTTCCTGCTACATTTTATAGAATTAATTGCAAAATATTTTAAAATTTAAGTTTTGGTAAGAAGAAATTTTTTTTTTAAATGTAACTTTATTTGTCCTCAGTAGTCTATATTTAATTTGATATCAATTTTAAAATGACCTATGGTATGTCGTGTTACCTTTAGGTTAATATAATTTCAATTTTAGGAATGTTAGAAAAATAATCAATTTGAAATCCTATGTAAAGAAGCTGTTCTAGAGTTAAGATATTTTGGAGGAAACATTGGGAAAATGATTTTTCTATTTATGGTAGAAAGGAGTTGAATATTTGAAAAACTAAAATTCTTAGATTTATGATTAATGAGAATTGAGCATTTATTGAAAACCTTTTTCAAACTAATTCTTACACTTATAAAAAGTGAGGGAAAGTTTTGAGTTTTGGATTTTAGAGAGAGGATAGTGAAATTCAAAATTATTAAAGGCCTATCCAGATATAGTAATCCTCACATAAAAAAAAGTAAAAAAAAAAGATTAAAAATGATCCCGAAAAAAAAAGTGAAAAAAAGGGATTGAAAATGATCCCAAAAGAAAAGAAAAAAAACAAAAAAATAAGTGAGGAGAAGCTTGAGGAGAAGCCTAATAAAAAATTGGTTTCACTTGAATCTTTTTAAATGAAAAGACTTAAAAATAATCCTTAGCTTATTATTATTTCAAAAGGTATTGATTAAATTGGTATAGATAAGGTGCTTAAATTCCATTTTTATACTTTCTATGAATTAACTTTTGAAGTAGATAAAAAAATCAGGATTCCTAAGTTGAATATGGGATATTCTTACACTCTAGTCCTAGGTTGATTTACCAGAATTTATCCTATGTTATACTATAATATTTCTGAGATGAAATTATAGAAAATTCTATTTAAACCCACAACCACAAGTCAACAAATTTTATTTTTAAAGTTATAGTGTTACTCGAGGACAAGTAACAGTTAAGTTTAGAGGATTTTGACCCGCCTAGAAAATATATGCTTTTTGTTATATGATTTTACTCATTTTAGGTGATATTACACTTTAAAAGGAAGTTATTTTGTATGTTTTTTTGTTTTAGATATAAGAAATGACTTTTAGAGAAAAAGAAGCAAAAAACGGCGCAATTTGGAGTAAAAACGAGCAATAAATGAAATTTTGTCCTAACACCATTTGATAAGTCTTTCTATGCTTAATTTTTTTTACACTTCTTGCATATTTTTGAATTATATTACACTTTAAAGAAAGGTTGTTTTTATGCTTATTTTGTAGGGCTATCTATTACGAACGCAACGCAACTGAAACAGGGCGAATTGGAGCTAAAACGGAGTCAAACGGAGCAAAACGGTGGAGCTGCGCAGCAGTCTGCCCGCCGACGGCGCCCTCGAGGCCGCCGACGGTGGGATTTTCCCGAGAAGGCCGAAATATGACCGAAAAGCTCGCCGACAGCGCCATCGAACCCGTCGACAACGCCTCGGAAGACTACATACCGACTTTTGGCGGTTTTGGGCCGAAATTCAACGTATTTGGACGCTTTTTCGAAGGGGTGCTTAAGGGAACTCTTAGGAATTCGTCCATACACTTTAAAAGAACGAATTTAGGTTAGAAAAGTGTAGAGAAAAAGAAGAGAAAAAGGAGAGGAATGTTAGAAAAATTTTGGAGAATGTTTAGGATTCTTATATTAAGAGTAGAAATGTAGATTTCTACCATTTTGGAGAGATTGGAGATGAGATTTTGAGAGAATTTGTAAGGAATTGCACTAGCATTGCATGAGTCGACGAGTGACTTTATGGGAGAGATCTTCATCTTTCTTTGAACGGGAAAAAACTAAGTATTGTTCTTCATTATCTTATGATTTTGTAAATACTTACTTAGCGGATTTGCTTTGGTTTAATGAAGTTTCCGTTGTGTTTTCTCCGTGCTTTATGATGTAACTTTCTTACTCTTTCTTCTTCTTTAGAAATAGTGGCATAAGAAAATTATGTCATTGTTCACATTCTACTTTTCTTTTGCAATGAGTACGATTCATGATTAGGATATTGGGATGCTTGTTAAAAGATGTTTTAATTATAAATATAATGATTTTTACTTGCACTTCATTTACATTACATAAAGGGCCCGTTGTATTGTTAAAAATCGTTGTAATTGCATTGTCCCGAATGGGCGGTGTAATTCTCAACAAAGTGGAACCATATTCAATGTCCGTGAATGAATTGCATATTTCATGGGGATTTAGTGCAAATAAATAGAAAATTATAATTATCGGGTGTAGAATTGAAGATTTTAGAGTGACAAACTAAAATCCTTAATTCGGTCCTATTGTTTGGGTGCTGAAGTGTAGATGTTAGCCCTCAGGCGAGGGGAATGTGGGAGCTCCGAAGTGAGAGCCCGTAGCCTCCCAGCCTAGCCGCAAGTTCAGTAACCAAGCATATGATTAATCAATGTTCTTTATCCTTGGACCAAAGGGTAAAGAATATGATTGCTCCTATTTGGCATATACAATATTAAATGCATCTCAATACTATACATTATCCAATTCGTTACATAAGAATAGTAGATTTTAGTATCTCAAAATTCTCCAAACCAATTCATCCAAAAAGGGTTATCTTTAGAATTATTATTTGCATTTAGTTATAGTTACTATCTTTACATTTAACACTTGCATTTAGGAGTAGTTGCTAGATAAAACATAATTTTAATCGACATTCCAAACTAAGGACTATTAGTAGTAGACTAGAATTTGACTAAAGACCTCTTACTTCACTTCCTCGTGGGATCGATACTGGGGTTTTAAAAGAAAACTCTATCTTACTTAAATCGATACATATACTTGCGTAGTACCCCTAGTGTGTAAAATATTTTTCAATTTTTATATCATTTAAGATTTTGCACACTAGCCACTATTTATAAATCGAGTCTAGTTTTTGGCCATCTTTTGGGAGTTAATTTACTACGTAATTGCGGGTCGGGTCACTTCTTAAGAACACTACAACATTTTTTTTTTCTTTTTTTTATTCTCAAGATGTTTGTAATGACTAAATACAACTTCACTTAGGATAAGATTAGGCCCTTCAATTGAGTCTTCTATTTGCTCAGAATCCACATGCTCAGCTACATTAATGTGCCACTCTCTCACTTGATGTCCATGCATGATCACTAATAACCACGACTCCACTAAATATCAGAGACAACTTCTCTGCAAGTTCAAGGTCAATGACACTAAATTTGAACTTCTTGGCATTTAGTATGATCTATAAATTAATTGAAAGTTGTTTTATTTACATAAATGAAATGCCTTTAAAAAGCTTGAAATATTTTGAACGTTTAATAATTTTTACTTCAAATCTCTCAGTCCACTATTCTTCTAAAGCATCAATATTTCACTTTATAGGATCTTAACTTAAGCATGTTCCTCTTGGTTTTAACTATTTCAACAATTTTCATTCCTTTTTAAATGACCTTATTTATTCTTCAGTTGCAATTTATCAAAGTCTCTTCAGTTCTTCCCTTAAAATTTTTTATTATTGATGCGTGCTAGAAAATTCTCAGCGGTAGAGTAATGGATTATTTTCTTAGTGTTGCACGAGAATTTAACACACACAGATAAAATAAAAAAAGTAAGAAGGAGGTGACACCTCGAATTTTACGTGGAAAACCTTTAAAAGGGGGGAAAAACCACGGGGCCTAGCCCAGTTTAGAAAATTCACTATTGATTAACGATTACATAAATCTCCTATCCCATAGAAGAAAAAGGGTAACTATATTTTTCAGATTACAGTGTCGATCGTCAGCGTCTGGTTGATGGTAACTGACGGTGGTGGTCAGCAGTGGTCGACGACGATCTGCGGTAGTCAATGTCGATCGGCGGTGGTCGACGACGTTAGACGGTGGACGATGGAGGTCGGCGACGGAGGCGATGGTTGACGGAGGTCAGTGTGGTCGACGACGGTCGACGGCAGTCGGTGATGGTCGACGGCGGTTGACAGTGATCGACGACGGTCGGCGATGGTCGACGGAGGTTGGCGATGGTCGACGGAGGTCGGCGCTGGTGTCGTGCATTCTACAAGAGATTTTAGTGTCACACTTGCACATTCTGGAGGTGATGAAAAAATATTGTAGCTTTCTCATCTCGCTTTGAGGATAATTTTTATGTTTATGTGGTGGCGATATCTTAACCCCCTAACGATCATCAGAAGTACTGGAGTTTTGGGGAGGCGATGCCGACTGTAATTGAATATGAACTGATTTGTTGTAGCTCTTTTAAAAGTATATAATGGTCTTTGTAGTCTTTTAATGTGACATTTTAGATGATAAAAATGTGTTTCTTTATTGCTTCCACTGTTGTTGTGACTTTTTTAATCATGCAAAATCTGCAATTAAAGTTTGCTCATACTTTATAAAATTAAGAATCGCGTACCTTTTGGGGATCGTCTCTTCTGAGGTTTCCCTTCTCAGACCTATGCCTTATAGAAGTTTGAATTGAACCAGTATCTTCCGAGGCTAGTAGCCTTCTGAGGTTTTTCATGTATCTGTGCCTTCTGAGGCTTGTAGCCTTTCGAGGTCTTTGAGTGTACCAGTGCCTTCTGAGGTCTTTGAGTGGAGACCATGTCAACCCCTTGCTCTCATTAAGCCTTTCTAGTGAGGACCCTATCCACTACTAGTTTCTCATCATGATTTGCATTTAGGCTCGTCTTTCAGGAGTATCATACATTCCCATCGAGTCTTGCTCCCTGGGCTCAACTTCCAGGGGCATAGTTAAAAAAAAAACATTAAGGATGAAAGAACAATTCTGAGTTGTATAACTGGAGATGCTCAACGTTATTAACTTGTAATGAACTGAGTCATATGAAATCCACTCAGATGGTTGACATATCCTAAGTTGTTTGTCGAAGCTTTTGCTTAACGACCTAACCTATTATGAAAGAGGTCAAAGGAAATCCACTAAAGATTTTTAACCTATCCAAGGCTATATATTGAAGCTTTTTCTTGACAACGGTTGCGTGTAATGGAAGAGGTCAAATCGAGTCCCCTTGAGATCGATTAAGCCTAAAATGAGGTGTCGAAATGCTCTGCGTTTCTTGAGACTATGACGTAAATCACAATGATTGTATGTTTTCTTGAAATATGGCTGCAATCATATTCAAGAATAATATTTGGTAAGTTGTCAGATGCTGCTTTTGAATCTTTTGCCCCCCCAAAGGGGGTGTTTTCCATGCAAGCTTGTAAAAACAACACATTTATTGGGCTTAAAGAGATCAGCTTCTTGATCTAGTTGAAGAGGAACTCCAGTACGACGAGGGGCGATAAGGAAACATTATTTGAGATTAAGAGCGCCCCTCCAGTCCGTGAGCGGTTCTCAAAGACTTGTAATCTGGATGAAATATGAGATGACTTCCCCACTACATTCATGCCTAGGACGTTAACGTCAACGACTTTTTGAGACAGCGGTGAAGGTTGCCCCCATGTCTGGAGGAAGTTGTGAAAGACTTTGTGTCTAAATAAGATGTGATAAGACAACCGAGCTATAATCATGCTTGGAATGTTAACATGAACGACTTTTTGAGACTGCAGTAAAGGTTTCTCCCAACGTCAAAGAATGCACTAGGAATGATCTTCAAGATGCAAAGAAGTTTTTTTTTTGTCAATTGGATGATATGCATCATTGAGAAATGAAGTAGGGGAACAGCGTCTCAAAGTTGAAGACAACGTCAAACGGTGTTTCGATTCCCAAATACAGTGCCAAACTAATGTGTGCTAGAAAATTAGCAGTGGTAGAGTAATGGATTTTCGTCTTAGCATTGACGAGAATTCAACACACACAGATAAAAGAAAAGAAGTAAGAAGAAGGTGACACCTCGACTTTTACGTGGAATACCCTTAAATGGGGGAAAAACCACGGGGCCTAGCCTAGTTGAGAAAATTCACTATTGATTGATGATTACAGAAATCTCTTGTCTCACAGACGAAAAATGATAACTATATTTTTCAGATTACAATGTTGATCGACAGCGTCTGGTTGATGGTGACTGACGATGGTGGTTAGCATTGGTTGACGATGGTTGATGGAGGTCAATGGAGGTCGGTGGTGGTTGACAACTGGAGTCGGTTGTCGACAGAGCTCGGCGGTGGTCGGCGGCGGTTAGTGGTGATCGACGGCGGTCGGCGGTGGTCGGCGGTGGTTGACGGCGGTCAGCGGTGGTCCACGACGGTCGGCGATGATGCTAAGCTTCAGCTTCTCCTCAAGGCCTCAATGTCTCTCCAAGCTTCAGCACTCTCTCATGTAAGGACTGGAGGTCTATTTATAGTGTTATGTATGCAATTAATACATGAATATGAATCATTTTAATCAGACAGTCCAGAAAGCTACATTCAATTAGACGGCGTTTAAGGAGCAATTGAATCTCTTAATGATGTCAGAATTGAGTTATCTTACGATCGTTGGATTCTTCTTGTTGATAGGCTCGATTCGACTATGAACTTTCCAGATTTGACATTCATTTGACCATCCAAATGTGTCTGTGAATCTTTCAAAAGCGGATAAATGACTTGATACGGGCTTAATTTGACTCAGATTTGACTAACTTTTATGTCATTAGGTTCCTGTCATCGAGTCAGTGAGTTTGACTATAAGTTTGCTGGAATCAGAATTTTGAATGTCTTTTTATCAAAATTTGAACATCCTTTGCTAAAAATATTTTCTCGAGATCTGTTTCATCCCTGGAGATTCGTGCTGGATAATGAAAATTTGTTGGTGGCGTATCAATTATGTTCGGCCATCTGTCTTCGTTAAAATAAGCTGTTGTCATATTTCTCAATTTCACCTCCTTTAAACAAAGATCGTAATTGATTACTTTACATCTTTCTCCCTCATAATCGTCGATCCATATTCTATTTTCTTATCGTCACCATCACTAGTTATGAAAACAACTAACATACATACATTTTTACAAACAAAAATATACTCATTCAAACAAAAAATTTCACATCACTCGGGCAAATCAAATATGCTTAGACCACTTCAAAATTTTCATAGTAAAAATTACATACATAAATATGACCACGTGGGCTACAAAATAAATGGAATAATAATTTCTCAAAAGCCGTTACAAAATTAAAGTGGTTCGCTTCATGTTTGCTTCACTAAGAGCCTACAACTATGTGCTGAACTACATATATTAAAAAATTAAATTAAAAAAATCATCCTATGAATTACATACAAAATTGAAGTGAAATAAGTAAAAATACTTCAACTAGTATTTTTATAATGAGGCTCTCTTTGTGTAGTGATATACATTGACAAAACTATCTTCACGAATCAAAGGAAATTTTTATTCATAATTTCTACTTTATTGTAACTATTTATTTTTTAGCTATTTGCCTAAGTATTGCTCTCAACTACAAAAGAATGTGTATACCACAATGATTATTATTTTTCATAGTAGCTCACATCCTTGTAATAAATAAAGAAAAAATTACATATGTAGCTCAAAATGATTATTATTTTCATATCTCACGCCTAAACTTTTATATTTACATATATAGCACTTTGGTGTTTTAAAATTATGCATGAAAAAGTGTTTTGATTTTTAAAAGTGGCAAAAGTGCTATTTTGATGTGATGTTAAAGATTTGGGTGTTATGTGTGTACATCTGAAAGTTATGTGTGAGTATGTATAAAGATAAGAATTTTGTCCTATATATGTAAATAATACAATAAATATGAGGATGGAGAGATATTATAGCTAAAGAAGAGCACAATTTATGAAAAATGCAAATTAAAATTTCAACTTATGTTTCCGATAATATAACATTAGTTCTAGGGCAAAGTTTTACTTGGAAAAATGTGGGAAATAATCACACAAAGAAGCTTTGGACTACAAGTGAAAATCCAAAGCTCACAAAGCACATTGGAAATCAAATAGATGAAAAAATAATCAAGATTGGTAACACAATTTCTACATATCTATCAATGAAAAGAGAAAACATTAGATTTAAGAAACTAAAATACGAAATCAAGAAAAACTTTTTTTCTTGAACATGAAAAAAACTTTATTTTTTCAGTTTTTTGATCACAACAAAACTAAGAAACAGCTAGTTATTTGGTTTTTCATGATATAATTCTACCAGGTCACAAAATATGTCAAAAACCTAAGAACTCAAGTTTTCCAGCTAATACCAACAGAAATGCAAAACAAACTAGACATCCCAAAGAAAATCACACTGCTTAAGCTCAAACCTAACCAGCATAAGAGGAAACCTCAAGAAAAAAAAAACAACATTCCTAGCATACATTCATAAATCCTTAACCTATATCATATTCCTCGTCAAGAAATAATGCTACATCTTTGAAATGGGAACATTAATAGAGTGCAAGGCACTAACTAGATTCATATCAACTCAATAGAATTACCCTCTGGAAATCCCAGGGTGCGTCTTCGAGAAGATAAAAAGATTGGACCGATGAAGAAGAAGAAGACATGAGAATTATAAAAAATTTACCTCATTTTTCACTGAACACTGCCTTCTCTTGCTTCATCATTAACTTTCCTCTCTCAACTTCTCTCAGTTTGGGTATCACAGTAATGGCTTCCCTTTCTTCGCCCTTTCTTGATGCAAAACAAAACTGATCACAAAAAAGTCGCTATGCAACATTTTGACTTTTTGATCAAGAGTGTTTTCAGAAATGCAAGAGAAACTTGTTAAACAAATGGGGTGAGACACGGCTTCGGCCCATGACGTGGGCCAAACATCGCGCCAAACGGCCCTTAAATCTCCTTATGTCTCTTCAACATCATTGTGTGCACTTTCAAGACTTACATCAGATAATCCCAATAATTCAATGGATAATTAACCTCAATTTTCTCACCTAATATATATATGAATGATCTCTTTTTATTTTGGAAGGTTAGCCTATTCTCTATTAAATGACTCTTAAAAGGTTTACTTGATTTTCATGAAGCCATCAATCTTTGTGTCAATCTCCCTTAGTCTATAATCTATTTTTTCAAATTGGTGGATACAAATTCAAGTGAGAAAATAAGAAATATATTTAAATATCAACATAAATATCTTAATGAGAGTAAAATTATTATTAACTCTACTAAACTAAGTATGATAATTATCCCAAGCTTATTAATAAATTGCTGCATTGGCTAAGTAAATGAAAATCTCTCACATTTGCTAGTTGGTTTCAATTAGTTAAATATATTATTTTGAGCTACAATTATTACTGGTCCATATCCACTGTCATCCCTAAAAGTGAGGGACAATATTTATTTTTGTTATAATTGATTTTTACATCACAATTGGGTGGGGAAAAATGCACAATTTTGTTTGGAGTAGAGCTATTAAAACTATCTTGTCAAAATTGCACACTTAGTATAAACTAAACAAAACATTTCACTGTTTGTAAAGTTTGAATGCAAATATGGCTAAGAGGATTAGGAGTTCTCTATCTTTCTATGTTAGTAATCATAACAACCTTCTTTTCTATTTTTATCCTTGGCTTAATAGTTCATATCTCTATGTGAATTTTGCAAGTAAGATTTGTTAATGATTCTCTTGCCACACCCTCACGAAAGTTGGTATGGTCATTACTAATAGCTACCAGGCCTTACCAAATAATTAACACTCCCTGAAGTAATGCATTTAAGTCATTTAATACATTGTTATTTATGAAAATCAAGAGACTTGCTTTTGGAAGTGGAAAATATTTACTTTCAAAATTATACTTACAATTTCTACATCAGGATCTTCCTAAGATGCATCGGTATGGCTTGCTTTGATTTGAAATTTTTATTTTAAGTATGTGATGCCCAAAATTTCTATTAAGGAATAGGTCAATCATTGAAATATATGTGTCAATCATGTAATATAAAAAAAATTAAGTATTTGTATTGATCCCATGAGGACATCTGTCAACTTTTATAATATGTTAAGTTCTAGTTCACTGCACCACTAAGTTTATTTTGAAGGGTTTTGATCTGTAGGATTGAATTTTTCTAAAATTCAAATGTAGAAATAAGAAAACTATACTAAGTTTGTTGGAGTTTTTCAGATGTGAAAGATTCAAACTCTTGTGACAATGGTCTAATGATTTCTCATTATTTTTATGTGACTTATCAAGTTAATGAAAACCATGAACAAGTCCTCCTTAGCATATATCTAGGTCATAAGAAACATTGAAAACTATACTATAGTTAATGAGGCTGAACAATGTAGCATTTCAAGAATCATCTAGTCCCCTATCGAAGTTTTACTCTCCTATTGGCAATATATTTATTCCACTAGTTGAATGTGTGTTAACCTACTTGATTTTCTAGTCAACGGTTAGAAGTTCTAGATCATAAGAAGATTTAACTTTCTAATGGGTCAAATCAAGAGTACCAAGTTACAAGGTGATACACCTAAAAGATATTGTGTTTTTATGCACATTTTTATACATATTTTTGATGATATTGCACTTTAATGAAAGATATTTTGTGTTTTTCTTGCAGGTATGATGAAAATGAGTGATTATGATGAAAGGAGCAAAATTGGATCAAATCTGGAGCAAAAAAATGAAAAAATGAAAAATTTGACATTGGCGGCTAAGCGCCGCCTGGTCGGCGCTTAGGTGCCACAGTTAAAAATCGAATTTTATTCATTTTTGGGGCCAATTTTAAGGGGTGTTTGAAGTAACTTTTGGTCGCAACTTCCATAACTTCCCATGGGCGACAAATTTGAATGAAGGGATGCATCATTTGGTAGATACATTAAATCATGACACAATTTGAAAAAACACCAAGACACCTTTTGAAAAATTATATAATGAATACTTGGAATTAGTTTTAAGGAGTCCTCTTCTAGTTTTAAAGAGTCATCTTCTAGTTTTACTTTTTGTCTTTTATTGTTTATAGTTTTTAAAGTCTTTTAGAGTTAGTAGAGAGTAAGAAAGGAGAAAGGGGTTGAAGTGAAGTCTTCTTCTCACCAATTCTCTTCCTTCCTTTTATTTTGTTTTTATTGAAGTATGAAGTCTGTTTATGAGTCATCAGAGTTAGGCGACCCACTCTGAGGAGTGTTTTAGTGGAAATTCAAGTTTCAAAGAAACTTTCGGAGTCTTGTGCAGAGGATTTTCATTTAAGTGTTTACTTATGCTTTTATATTTAGTTTTTAATTAAAACTTGTTGTTTTTTCATTATGATTTCTATTTTCAAATCAATGTGTGCTTGTGTTTTCTCCATTAGATCCGAGTAGTTTTCTTTATCTTTTTCTTTCTTAAATGAAGAAGTAATTAAATTATGTATGATTGTTGTGGAATGTATAAGTGTTTAAAGTTGGAATAAGTTGTGAAGATTTAATTCCATGAATTTAATTTACTTCTTAATTTGGTCAGTTAAGATGTTAAAATTTATTGTGAGATTATGTAAGATCTAATGCGGTATTGTCTCAAGCAAAAATTGGTAAAAATCACATGCAATTATATGGGTGAGAATTGTAGTCCATATAATTGAATGCAAATATATTAGGAGATATGTTTTTAATGGGGAGTAAAATTAGAGGACTTTAGAGTGACATGCTAAAGCCCCCTAATTTGGTTTGATATTTTAAATTTTGTTATGAGAAGTTAGCCCTCAGGTGGAGGGAATCGAAGGAACTCCAGAGTGAGAGCTGGTATCTTCCTTTCCTAACCATTTTCATAATTTTAAAATTTCAAATTAACCAATGTTCTTTATAGAACCAAGTAAGGGTAAAGAATAAATTTTCTTCTATTTATCACAACAAATTTAAATACTTCCACAACAATACTTTCATAATTATTACTGCTTTATAAGAGAAAGAAAAACATATTTTATTTCCTAGTGTTTTATATCGTGTTTTAAAGTTCTAATAATTTTTATTTCCTGCTTAGCATTTTATCAAAAATACTAAAAACAACTTTCAAACTTTACAAATCAAAACATACTTTCAAAAGTCATTTAAAAAGTAAAAATATAATTTTCTTATTTCTTTAAAAAGTTTTTACATTTTCCTGTGGGTTCGATATCTCGGGACTAATCAGAAAGTCCTATATTACTTGATAAATGATACGTATACTTGCGTAGTATCCCATATTATAAAATCATAATTTTCATATCTAAATCGTAAGCACATATATTTGTCGTGGATCACAAGGACATCTTCTTGCCTCTAACTTTGAATTTCCTGTTCACTTGATTGATTACTAACTATGAGATAAATTTTATTAGGAGGCGTTGTGTGCTCATTTCACAGGAAAACTGTAACTCATCAATTAGATCTTTGTACTCGACTTGATTATTAGTGACTTTGAATCTTACTTTTATAATTTCACGCAAGTGATCTTCAGCAAGATTTGTTACAGTAAGACCAAGACTTGCCCTAGTTTGACTAGAAACTTCATCGACATGTAGGGCCTAGGTATGGTTATCGGTTGTCGCTTATTTGTTGGGCTTGCTCACTCTATAAGTGGTGAGGAAGTCACTATGGCTTGTGTTTTTATGCCAGTTCAGGGCACATAGGAACGACCAAACTCACTGAGTTCTACCACCCATTTGAGAGCCGACTGGAGTGTTTTGACATGATGAGGATAAATTTAAATAGGTAGTTGGTGATGATCAAGGCTAGAAGCATCTAGAAATACGAGCAAAGCTTGTAATAAAAAAATAAGAGAAAACTTTAATTTTTTCATAATTGGATACATGAGCTCGGTGCCTTGAGGACTCAACAAACATAGTAGATTGAGAACTACTTCCCTTGTTTTTCTTGAACTAAATATGGGCTGATGGATTCAACTTTAACTCCCAAGTATAAAGAGAGATATTCACTCAGGTTTGGGATTTGAATGAGCAATGGTGAGTTGAGGAATCTTTCAATCTTCATAATGCTTGTTCACTTTCATCAAAATAAACGTATTTCTTGCTCGCCAAGGTTATTAAAAAAATAGCACATTTATCACCCCAACCTTGAGATGAATCTGCTCAGGCCTATGATCCGACCATACAATTTTTAAACTTCCTTGGTATTTTTAAGGGAACAACATGTTGATTCGTGGCTAAAATTTTTCTATGTTAAAGTTTATTTATTGTGGAGTTAGGATATAACTCGAGAATTTGCTTGTAGATGCCCTAAAAGTGCACCAAAGAGGATTGAGCTTTCTATTTAATTTTCTTGAGGTTTCAATTTTTTTTTAAATTTCATGTGTTTTTTGGGTATTTTACTTTTTATTAAGATACAATTCACTTGCATTTCAATATTTCTTTCTTTATGTTTGGCAAAAATTACGTCCATCATACATTGGTATGTCACACCATAATTTTTTTCAACTCAAATAATATTACAATATAATAATACATTCCCTCGCTTGTGATGACCATAATATTTTCAGTGTTGACCAGTGCTTCTTTATGACCTTCATCAACTACTTAATTTAGCAGAAAAAAATTATTGTTGTCACCCTAAACCCAGTTAAAGGGATATGATGGTGATTTTGCTGGTTTTGATACCCCTTCTCCCAGGTTCTCAAACTTAAGGAATTCTTGTTGGATGTTTCCGGCTGCTCATAGATGATATGTGTGATACTGCTTGAGGTCACTGATCCACTTTGCAATATTTATACTTACAATATGATATTAAAAGTTAGCAACGGTACCAAAAACTTGATTCCGTACTGAATTTATACTAATGATTCTGTTATGGATTTTATGATTTATATTGTGGATACTACGCAAGTATACGTATCGTTATCAAGTAATATATGACTCTAATGGAGTTCTAGATATCGATCTCACAGGGAAGTTAGAAAATTTCAAAGACAAATTAAAGTAAACTTACTTACTAATCTAGTATACGAAAATTAAGAATACTTAGACTAAAATAAACTAATGTGTAAGGTTGAATATAAGATTTCAGAAAAGCATCTTTCTCCTTGTTTTAGAGAATTAAGTGAATGAAGAATTAAATAAGTTTTTAATTGTATTGTGCCAAATAGG
The DNA here is from genome assembly GCA_022702705.1 of Papilionanthe hookeriana x Papilionanthe teres. NCBI lineage: Eukaryota > Viridiplantae > Streptophyta > Magnoliopsida > Asparagales > Orchidaceae > Papilionanthe > Papilionanthe hookeriana x Papilionanthe teres. The sequence goes on along the minus strand of CM040434.1, from coordinate 58,050,926 downwards.
AGCATTCATATTCTCTACCCTTTGGTCCAGTGCAAAGAACATTAACTAGTCTTATGTTTGATTACCGAATCCGTGGCTAGGCCGGGAGGATACCGAATGCCACTTCGTAGCTCCCACATTCCCTCGCCTGAGGGCTAACATCTACACTTCAGCTCTCAAACAATAAGACCAAATTGAATATTTTAGTCTGTCACACTAAAATGTCCAATTCTACGCCCGATAGTTAATATTTCCCTATTTATTTGCATCCTCCTTCCAAGGCTTTTGACTTCCCTGATTCTTAGATGTAATCTTTACTATAGTTGATATTTCAACATATGTTAACAAATCAATTGGCCAAATTGAAAGTAAATTAAGATTTAAGTTAAATATTAGCACAATTTTTATTTTCATATTTTAGACACAATTACTTTACTTCATCATTTCACGTAATCTCAATAACAAGGAGAAAGACTAAGGAAACTACTCAAAATGCATGGGAAAAATAACACAAAGCATGGATTTCATTAAAGTTAACAAACTAATAACAAATATACTTATCTCAATTCTTCTCCCCAAGCAGACTCTTGAAGTTCCTTTGACTCTTCTTTCCAGTACATCACACCAAAACACTAAACACTCACTCAAAGACACTTAACTTTCACACAAATGACAAAGACTGACACAAAACTCACACTCAAAATGACACTTTAAAATGACACACCATTGACTAGAATTCGTCCCTATTTATAGAAGTGGTCAAATCTCCAAAGGTTGCTTAAGTACCTCTTAAAAAAGCGTCCAGGTTCATTGTATTTTGGCTTTTTTCAACTGTGTCGCCGTCGGCGGCTTGATCTCGCCGTCGGTGGGCTTCTAGAAGATGGCTAACCGCCCCGATCTCGCTGTCAGAGGGCTCGATCTCGCCGTCAGCGGGTTCCTTATAATATATTAAAAATCTTTCGGGAAAAACTCGCCGTCGATGGCCAAAATCTCGCCGTCGGCGGGACAGTTCAATTTTCATTAAATTGAGTCCTTTTTGCTCCAAATCCGCTTCTTTTGTGCTTTTTGCTTTCTGTACTTATAAATCTTCATTCCTGCAATGAAACAAAGAAAATACCTTTCTTTAAAGTGCAATTTCATATAAAATTGGTATGAATTTCTTAATATATTTTTCTGTGATCAAAATCCCCCAAACTTAACTATTACTTGTTCTCAAGTAATTTAAATACTACATAAAAGTAAATGATTATTTTGTAGTAAGGTTTTAATTCAGAAATACTTTGAATTATATTTAAATAAGTATTATAGTAAAGTTTAATAGAAATATTTTTAAAATAATTAAATTAATTTTATAGATATAAGGCTATTTAGTTTTCAAGTTTAAGATTTCTAGTCTTCTATTTATTTCAAGAATGACTATATTTTTTAATATTAAATTACTTAAGATATTTAGATGATAAGAATTTCATGGAAGCACAACTTAGTAAAATACTAATCCATATACATAAGTTCAGAAATGTAATTGAAGTTTACCTTTTAAGTTGATTCAAATGAAGCCAATTTTCGATAAGGCATCTCCTCAAGTTTCTCCTCACTTTATATATATATTTTTTTCTTTTTTTCTTTTTTTTTTTAAGTGAGGATCACTATTTTTGGTTAGCCTGTTAATAATTTTGAACTTCATTTTTCTCTTCCTAAATTTGAAACTGAAAACATTCCTTACTTAATATATATATTTCAAAGCTTTTACTTTATTGAGTTTCAATCTTTTCTTTCTCAACTAAATACTGAAGAATTTCATATTTGAAAATATATTTTTCCTTAGTTTAAATAGTTAACTATATTCTTATACTTTTAAACTAAATTTCTTAATCTATAAAATTAGTTAATCATTAAAAGTATTTCTCTTAACTTTCTATAATAATTAAATAAATTAATTCTATTTTCGTTGAATTAAAATTACTTCGAAAATCATTTTTATAATAATTTTAAAAATGTAAATTGAGAACAATTTAATAATTAAATTTGTATTTTTCTCTCCCCCAAACTTAAATTTTTCTATCTATCTATATAGGGTGAAAATGAAATAAACTGTAATATTTAAATCATACATTTGAGCTTAAGTTATTTCTTTTTTTTGAAGTTCTGCAGGCTTTTTCCATTACTTAATTAACTTGTTCTGTTATTATTTGTCTACACACAAAATATTAAAGAAAGTGCTGGGTAAAGAAGTTTAACACAATACTACCACATTTTATACTAACATATTATACTACATCCACATACATTTACTAATTTAATCCAAAGTTACAATAGTAGTCTGAAAATATTAAAAATTTAAAAACTGCCTAACTTTAACATCAATATTAAAACCATCTACACTACATCATAATCAAGCTTATAAACTAAAACATCAATACTAAAAAGTAAAACAACAAACAAACAATAACAACATGAGAATCCATAACTAAACAAATAAACATAACATCTAATCTTCTGCATCAAAGTCCCAAACTATATCGCCATTTCCTGGATCAGTGGGTGGATTAGGCTGATAATGAGTATATCGGGAGCACTCAGGAAATACAACATCAAGCTCTCCTCTCCTGTAACGATTCTCAGCATCATAATAGGCTATCTCATACTCTGAATGTCTATAGAGATACTCGCTGTCATAATCATGTCTTCTTTCTAAGCCTCCAATTCTCTGATCAATATGCTCCAGTTTTTCTTCTATTTTCTTAAAACTTTTCCTCTGTAGCGTCATCTCACTCATCAAATCTTGAAGGGTAGGAATACTATAGGGTGGAGGGTCATAACTAGTAGAGGGAATATCTCTACTCGAAGAAGGTACGTAGCTCCTTGTCCCAGATCTCCATCCTTCGTGGGATTCATATTTCTTAATATTAGCCAGAGTAATGGGTTTCATAGGCTCCACCAATTCCTCATCATCTCTTGCCTCTACCCCGCATAATTGGCGAGTGCATAGATCGGACCGTGGTGTCCTAGTCCTCCTCCACTTTCACTTCTTGAGGTGGCTAATATATTCTTATAAATTACACTTCCCACATTAATACTTTTTTGGTTCTGAATGCAGAAATTCAGAACTGCTCTATCTCTTGTTACCTCACTATGGTGATAAGTAGGTAACAAGGTAGAATAAATAAAATAATGTCAGGCTTTAGATGATGCATTCAACATAGAGAGAAGAAAGTTTACCCTTTCTTGCTGCTTGATCTTCCAAACTCCTTTCCCGTCAGTGAGAAAGTCTATCACCTCTTCATGTGGTCCTTCCATAGTTCCAAATGTTTCATACTCACTGGTGTAGGTGTCTCTTACCTCGTAATAAACATTTATTCTTGCAGCGCTGAATTCCACAAAAAATCATTTAACCTTAACCGGTGCATCTTCAGCCTATGTCAGGTTCGCATAGAATTCTTTTACCACTTCCACATCGGCTCTGTTGGTTATGAAACAGAAATTTTCTCATCCTCTTTTTTTAATTATTCGCTCTACTTCTCCTCCAGGACTTTTGAAAACTCGATCCTAAATGCATGTTCTGGCTTGAATATTGTGAAAATATCTTGATTGTGCCCTTGCATTCACAAAACGAGTTTCGTCGTAATCCACTCTTCTCTTTTGTCGTGGAGCCATTTTTCGATCTGTGAAATTCACAAAAATCTTAACTAAACTTCTAAATATTACTAAGATGGCTTCCAATAGTTACTAAAATCAATCTAAATCAAGTTTCATGAATTTCTTCTCATTCTTTTCTTCTCATTTCGAATTTTTCCAAAATTTCTCAATGTAGAAGAAATACATGGTGAAAATTAAAAATTTTTACATAGGATTGAAGCTCTTACGAAGGGAAGATAAAATCCGGCGTCAAAATGTGTTGAAATCGCTTCAAATCCAAGATTCCACAAGCCCTAGGTCGGTTTTTTTAAGTTTTTGTGGAGGGAGAAGATGAATAGTGTCGGTTGACATGTCAAATAAAGTATATTTCGCGATCTCGCTATCGGCGAGAATTTTCTCACCGTCGGCGGGCTAATTAATTCACCAAGGCCAAAGTTTCGGGAAAATCTCGCCGTCGGCGGGATTTCTCTCGCTGTCGGCGAGGTTTCCGAAAATTTAATATTTTTAAAATTTTAAATTATATTCTACTTAAATTAAGCCTTATTCATCGTTCCGGTCACTAAATTTGATATATTTATTATTTTTTATTATTAAGATTAGATACTAACACATAAATTCACACAACACAAACATTATAACTTTATAAATGAAATCCATGAACTTACAAACTTCAAACACTATATAACTAACAATTGACTTATCAAAATAACCCAAACACATCTAACTCAGTATTGCAATCCACACCACGATACTCTAAATGCTGAGACTAAACAAACAACATACAATCTCATCTAAACTGAGATTATCTACGTAAAGTTCAAAATAAATCAAAAACTAAATTCAAATCAACACACATACATATAATATGAATAGAAGTCTCTGCTACTCATCGGAATCTGAACTGTTCTCTTCTCTGATATTTCCAATAGAACGTAGGTGCATAAATAAATTATAGAAAGGCCTGAAAGGGAATTCTACAGTAGAATCTTCTTCAATCCACCCTTTTTGTCTCAATAGTCGTATAAAACTTGCCTCCAGGTGTCCTGTATGGTCAAAGTGCTCCTTCATTCTCTAATCGATGTGATCGAACAAATCAAAAATATTATCAATAGAATTCATCACATTCTGTAGATCCTTCTCCAATCCTTTAAGTTTCCGTAAAATGAGGTTTGTTCTATCAGTTAGGGGCTTAATTAAAGGATTGTTTTGTGATGCTTGATCAGAAATAATTACTGTTTCATCATTGTTATCTAATGTAGGAAACATATCTGTCGGATCTAGTGGTTTCCAAGGCAATATCACTTTTTCCCAAGCTTCATAGGAAACTTGGTACTGACTACATAAAGCAAATATAGTTGATGGGTGTCCAAGTCCATGAATCGACCCATGCACAATTAATCCTAATGCAGACTTCACAATGATAGATCCAACATCAATAGGTAATCCAGATTGAATACAGTAATTTAAGATTGCGCATTCCTTCGAAACTTTGTTTACCCTCATAGTGGGTAATAACTTTGATGAAATAAAGAAGTGCCAATATTTTGAGACGGGGTTAAGAAGTGACGCAAAAAAAACTAACGTACCCGTCTTCTCGTAATTCCCAATCGTCAGGTTCGTCGGTCAGATATCTGTAGATCTCATTCATGTTGTATCTTGTAGGAACAAAATTTGAATAGTGGCAAACAGGGGTATTCTCAATCGAGTATAATTCATTTATCCGAGAAGGAGTGAAAGTTACCCATCTGCCTCTTACGTAGACACTTCCATTATGGATCGCATGCATATTAGAGTAGAATTCTTTGACTATTGGAATGACTACAGTAGATGTGGTATAGCAGAATACCTCCCAACGTCGCTGAACAATCATTTCTTCAATTGTTGTTGTTGAATTCTCCGCTCCTCTGTTTACGAACCCTCTTTCTTTAATCAGACGTTTCTTCATCAATACCTTGTTGAATAGTCGCTGAACCTCAGAACTGACAAACTTTCGTTGTTTTGGAGCGACTCTAGTCGTTTCTAAGGATGAAGATAATATAAAAATGAAGTTTTAAATGTTTTTTATAAAGAAATGGCCTTAGAATCGTCCAAAACTGCAAAAATAACTCACAAAAAACACTTTTGAACTATCTCGCCGTCGGCGGAATAGTTAATTATTTAAACTGAAATTGTGTGCGCCGATCTCACTGTCAGTGGTAACGATCTCGCCGTCGGCGAGATTAGGTAATTTGCCCAATTTTTCGCTCCGGTCCGAATATTTTCTGATTTATTCGTTTAGATTCAAATTTGTGATGATTCTAAAAAGTAAAATGAGTAGTAGAATTCATTCTTTATTTTAATTTTCAATAATATTAATAAATGGATCGTAATTAACTACTATGGGTTGCCTCCCATAAAGCGCTTGGTTTAATGTCGTCAGCCCAACCTAAATTAGTTAGTAATCAGGTTGACTGAGCATTAAAACCTCTTTAATATTTGGTCTTATTCCTTCAAAATAAGGTTTTAATCTGTGTCCGTTTACTTTAAATCTATGCCCAGTTTTTGGATCTTCAATTTCTATAGTTCCGTATGAAAATATTTGAGTTATAGTGAAAGGCCCTAACCATCGAGATTTCAATTTCTCAGGAAATAATTTTAATCTTGTAGTATAAAGAAAAGCTTCTTATCCTGGCTCAAAATTCTTCAGGTTAATCTTCCGATCATGCCATAATTTCATTTTTTCTTTATAAATTATGTCATTATGATAAGATTCATTTTTTAATTCATCTAATTTATTTAATTTCAATAATCTTTTCTCACCAGCTTCTTTCAAATTGTAATTAAATTCTTTAATTGCCTAATAAGCTTTATGTTCTAATTCAACTGGTAAGTGGCAAGTATTTCCATAAATAAGTCTGTAAGGAGTCATTCCAATCGGAGTTTTATAAGCAACTCCGTATGCCCATAATGCGTTGTCTAGTCTTATGCACCAATCCAATCTATTAGGGTTTACGACCTTTTCTAAAATACGTTTAATCTCGATTAGAAACTTCACTTAATCCACTTGGTTCGTGGATGATAAGCGACTGATATGTGATCACCGAAAAATTTATTAAGAAATTCGTACCTATTTTCGATGAAATCGCACTTTAAAGAAATGTATTTTCTTTATTTTGTTGCAGGAATGGAGAATTTAGGTGATAAAAGCAAAAATTATAAAAAGGAGCGGATTTGGAGCAAAAAGGAAGAAAATAATGCAATTTAGGCCGAGTCGCCGACGACGAGATCAAGCCCGCCGACGGCGAGGGTACGAGGAAGAAAATTCTGAAGGATTTATAACTGTCTCGCTGACGGCGAGCCCGAGCCCGCCAACAGCGAGATAACGCGGTTCAAAGACTTTCTAGAAGCCTCGCCGACAACGAGGTAGTTCGTCGCCGACGGCGAGCTAGTTCAAATGGCACGGATACATCGAACCCGGACACCTTTCGAAGAGATGCTTACACACCTCTTGACCTTTGCTTACCTCTATATATGAGGCCGAAAATCGGTCTTTTAGTGTGTCTTTTGTGTGTTCTAAGTGTGTTATAAGTGTGTGAGCAGGTCTTTAGAATCTTAATTAGTGTAATTAGTGAGTCTTTAGTGAGTTTAGTGAGTAATTAAGTGAGTCGTCTCGTATTGGAAGGAAGAGTCAAAGGAACTACGAGGAGTCCGTCAGGGATAAATCAAGATAAGTATTTGTATTTTTTGTTTTTAACTTTAAATGAAATCCATGCTTAGTTTAGTTCCCATGTATTCTGAGTAGTTTATTTAGTCTTTCTCCCTGTTTATGAAATTAAGTGACTTAATGAAATTAAAATAGAGATACTTTTATATATTAATAAATTGTGATTATTTTTACTTAAAACTTAATTTACTTTTCAAACTGGCCATTTGATTTGTTAAAATGTGTTGATTTATAACTATAGTAAAAATTACATCTGATATTCGGGGATTCAAAAGCCTTGAAGGAAGGTGCAAATAAATAGGGAAATAATATCATCGGGCGTAGAATCGAGCATTTTAGTGCGACGGACTAAAATATTCAATTCGGTCCTATTGTTCGAGAGCCGAAGTGTAGATGTTAGCCCTCAGGCGAGGGGAACGTGGGAGCTCGAAGTGGCAGTCGGTATCCTCCCAGCACTTAGCCGCGATTCAGTAATCAAACATAGGATTAGTCAATATTCTTTACACTCGACTAAAGGGTAAAGAATAGGAATGCTCCTATTTGTCACAATACCTTAAAATTATCTATTTAAATTCATCAATCACTTAAATTTCTAAACAAGGGGAAAGATACTTTTCTGAATAGTTAAGACTTATTTAGCAATTAGTTTAATTTCCTGCACTTTCAATACGAATTAATTTTCTACTTAGTTAAGTTACCTAATTAAAATACTTAGTTTACTTTATTGCGCTTAAATTTAGAATTCCAAATTTTCGTATACTATTTTAAAATTATTATTATTATTATTTTAAAATTAGTTGTTATTTAATTTTCTCTTTCCCCGTGGGATCGATAACCGAGACTCCACTAGAGCCTCGTATTACTTCGATACGATACGTATACTTGCGTAGCATCCACAACATAAATAATTACAATTCTATACATATAATATAAGTGGGTCAAGTTTTTGGCGCCATCGCAATTAAATTAAAAATATCATAATATAAAATTGTGGGTCAAGTTTTTGGCGCCGTTGTCGGGAAAGTAAGAAAAATTTACTTCGAGTAACTGACTATTTTAAAATAATCATAATAAATAAATTAATATCTATTCTAAAATTGTATGCGCAAATTTGGAAACGAAAATTTAATACCTTACGATTCCGAATTAGAGCGTACAATTAAAAGAATTAGAAAACAAAAGAAACAAATTATAAATTTAACACAAATGACAAATATTCCCGAAATTCAAAATATGAACCAACAAAGACCATTAAGAGATTATGTCAACCCTACATCGGATGAAATTTATTTAACTATTCAAAACCCCGATGTAGTCGCTAATTCATTCGAACTTAAACCCGCAATTATCCAAATGGTACAAAACAATCAATTTAGTGGTTCACCTACCGAAGATCCTAACTTACATCTTGCTAGTTTTCTAGAACTTCGTGCTACTTTTAAATATCAAGGAGTATCCGACGATGCTATAAGACTTAGACTTTTTCCTTTTTCATTAAGGGATAAGGCTAAAATGTGGTTGAATTCGTTAAGACTCTGGATCTATTAAAACTTGGGGAGAATTATCACAAAAATTTCTATCCAAATATTTTCCACCATCTAAAACTCGCTAAGTTTAGAAATGATATAACTTCTTTTTGTCGATTAGATTGGAGAATCTATATATGAAGCTTCGGGAGAGATTTAAGGAACTTCTTAGAAATGCCCACATCATGCGCTACCGCATTAGCTGATTATTCAAACCTTTTATAATGGATTAGTAGGATCTTTAAGATCAATCATCGATGCCGTCACTGGAGGTTCATTAATGTCTAAACCATTCGATGAAGCTTATGCACTAATCGAAGAAATGACAACAAATAATTTCCAATGGCTCGTCGATAGAGTAAATCCGAAAAGATAGCCAAGCATTCATGAAAACGATGCAATATCTATGTTAGCTTCTCAAATTGTCGCTATATCTAAGAAATTAGATCATTTTGGAATGAACTACTCTCCTACTTTAGAAGAAAACTCATCTCGACAAATCATAGAATCTCAATCTAATTATGAAACTTTAAATGCTATTAATAATAGAACTAATAACCCTTATTCAAACTATTATAATCCCGGTTGGAAAACTCATCCAAATTTTAATTGGAATAACACATCTAATCAACAATGGATGAATCAACCTAATCAAGCAAATCCAAACTATAAACCTAATTACCCACCCTGGATTTAATAACAATAACCCTCAATTCAAAGATAAGAAATTATCTATGGTCGAATTAATTTCGAATATGGGTCATCAACTACAAAATCAAGGAAATTAACTACAAATTCAAGGAAATCAATTACAAATTCAAGGAACATCTATTAAAAATATCGAAACTCAACTTCGACATATTCACATCGCGCTAAATAATGAATACCTGGAACTTTTCCTAGTAATGTGGAAATAAATCCTAAAGATCAAGGAAAAGAACAAATTAAAGCAATACAACTAAGGAGTGGAAAAGAATTAGAACCTCAAATTCAAAAAGAACTTGAAAGCCAAAAAGAGGAAGTGGAAATCGAAAAGGAAACACTTCAACAAGATTCAAACTTAGAACATCCTTTAATACCTATGAAAATTTATGTCGAAAAACCTCCACCACCATTTCCTCAACGACTAGCTCAACATAAAAAAGATAAACAATTTGCTAAATTCCTCGAAATATTAAAGAAATTAACAATCAATATACCTTTTGTCGAAGCTTTAGATCGATGCCAAATTATGTAAAATTTATGAAAGATATTTTAAATAAGAAAAGAAAATTCACCGATAATGAAACAAGAAGCACTTAAGTGAAGAGTGTAGTGCTATTATTCGTAAGAAGCTTCCCGAAAATTGAAAGATCCCGGTAGTTTCACTATACCCCGCGCTATACGAGAAAAATTTTATGGAAAAGCTTTGTGTGACTTGAGAGCAAGCATCAATCTAATGCCTCTATCGATTTTTAAGAGATTAGGATTAGAAAAATTACACCTACTTCAAGAACCCTTCAATTAGTCGATCGTTCGGTTACCTATCCTAAGGGAGTTATCGAAGATGTGTTAGTAAAAGTGGATAAATTTATCTTCCCAAGTAGATTTTATCGTTTTAGATATGGAGGAAGATAAAGAAATTCCTATCATTTTAGGAAGACCATTTTTAGCTACCGGAAAAGCTATGATCGATGTTCGTAAAGGAGAATTAACTATGAGAGTAAATGACCAAAAAGTTACATTTAATATTGCAAAATCAATGAAATATCCTCGCGCTAGAAAAAGATGATGAATGTTTTCGGATGGAAATACTTGAACATTTACAACGCGAACATTTTAAGGAATATTACGAAGATAAATTAGAAAAAGAAAACACCGAATTAATCGAAGATAATAATGAAGAACTAGATTATATTCAGGAAAGATTTGAATTTTTGGATAATACCGAAAACACCGACAAGAATATAGTTCCATCAATTATTAAACCTCCCGAACTCGAGCTAAAAATATTACCCGATCATTCGAAATATGCTTATTTAGGTAATTCTTCAACTTTACCAGCTATTATTTCATCTCGCATTAAACAAATCTCATGAACAAAAACTTTTAGAAACTTTAAAAAAATATAAGAAAACTTTTGGTTGGACTTTAACAGATATTAAAGGAATTAGTCCTTCAATCTGTATGCATAGAATTATTTTAGATGATGAACATAAACCTAAAGCAGATCCCCAAAAGAGATTAAACCCGATAATGAAAGAAATAGTTAAGAAAGAAATTTTAAAATGGTTAGATAATTGTATTATATATCCTATTTCCGACGAGTCGTCGGTAAGCCCAATTCACCGTGTTCCTAAGAAGGGAGGAGTGACCGTCATCGCCAATGAAAATAACGATCTTATTCCTATAAGACAAGTTACCGGTCGGCGTATATGTATTGATTATAGGAAATTAAATACCACCACTCGGAAAGATCACTTCCCTTTACCATTTCTGCACTCGCATGTTAGATAGATTAATTGGACATAAGTATTTTTGTTTTCTAGATGGATACACCGGTTATCATCAAATACAAATTGCTCCCGAGGATCAAGAGAAAACTACATTTACTAGTCCTCATGGAACTTTCGCTTTTCGAAGAATGCCTTTGGATTATGTAATGCACCAAGAACATTCCGGAGATGTATGATGTCTATATTTAGTAAGTTAATCGACAATGGAATAGAAGTATTTATGGATGATTTCTCCGTATTTGGAACATCATTCGACACATGCTTAACTCATCTTCGAAAAAGTATTGAAGTATGCGAGAAAACAAATTTAGTTCTAAATCGGGAGAAATGTCAATTTATGGTTGCGGCGGCATTGTATTAGAGCATAAAATTTCGAAAAGGCATGGAAGTGGACCCCGCAAAAATTCAAGTTATAGCTAAATTACCACCTCCAACTACGGTAAAAGGGGTAAGAAGTTTTCTGGACATGCTCGGATTCTACGTACGCTATATAAAAGATTTTTCAAAAATTACTAAACCTCTATGCCAACTTCTCGAAAAGGACAAGAAATTTGAATTTACAATCGAATGCCCGAATGCTTTTGAACTCTTAAAAGAAAAATTAATTACAAGACCTATAATAGTTTCACCTAACCTGGAGAAACCATTCGAGCTTATGTGTGATGCTAGTGATTATGTCAGTAGGAGCAGCTTCTGGCAAAGATATGAAAAGATTTTTAAAATTATATACTATGCTAAGTAAAACTCTAAATAATGTCGAAATAAATTATACAAGCTACGTAAAGAGAATTATTAGCGGTAAGTATATGGTTTTAATAAATTTAGACCTTATCTGATTGGAACAAAATGTATCGTGCATACTGATCATTCTGCTATCAAATATTTAATGCAAAAGAAAGATTCCAAACCAAGATTAATTAGATGGATGCTATTAATGCAAGAATTCGATTTTAAGATCGTTAATAAGAAAGGAATCGATAATCAAATTGTCGATCATTTATCAAGATTAGAAAATCATGAATTATCTCGATATTGAAAATGAAATTATAGCATGCTTTTCCGATGAACAACTATATAATATCAATGAGTGGAAAATACCATAGTATGCCGATATAGTAAACTATATAGCTTAGTAATATTTTACCACCTATGCTAACTTTACAACAACGTAACAAATTCATCCATGATACGAAAACCTATTTTTGGGATGAACCATATTTATATAAGCAATGTAAGGATTTAATTATTAGAAGATGTGTACCTTATGAAGAAACCGAACCAATTATTCAAAAATGTCATGATTCGATTTTAGTGGACATTTCGGATCGATAAAACTCGCTTATAAGATTCTACAATCTGGATTTTATCGGCTCGCTCTATTTAGAGATGTATACAGATATATTAAAACTTGCGATAAATGTCAAAGAGTAGGAAATATATCTAGAAAAAACGAAATGTCTCTAAATTTTATATTAGAAGTCGAAATTTTCGATGTTCGGGGATTAGATTTTATGGGACCTTTTATTCCTTCGTTCGGAAACTCATATATATTAGTAGCTGTTGATTATGTTTCCAAATGGATCGAGGCACAAGCTTTACCTAGGTGTGATGCTAAGAGTGTTTCAAAATTTCGATGAAAAATATTTTTACTAGATTTGGAATGCCGAGAGTGATTATCACCGACGGAGGAACTCATTTTAGAAATAAATACATTCACAAACTAGTAGAAAAATACAATATTACTCATAAGATATCCACTCGCTTATCATCCACGAGACTAACGGATTACTGCAAGTATCTAATCGTGAGATTAAACGTATTTTAGAAAAATCAGTAAACCCAATAGATTATATCGGTCTATTAGAATGTACACCGCATTATGCGCTTATAGGATCGCTTATAAAACTCCGATTGGAATGACTCCTTACAGAGCTTATATATGGAAAAACATGCCACTTACCAGTTGAATTAGAACATAAAGCATATCGGCGATTAAAGAATTTAATTATAATATGAAGGAAGTCGATGAGAAAAGATTGCCGCAATTAAATGAATCGGAAGAATTAAGAAATGAATCATATGATAATGATCGGATTTATAAAGAAAAGATGAAATTATGGCATGATCTGAAGATTAATCAAAGAAATTTTGAACCGAGACAGGAAGTTTTGCTATATAATACTAGATTGAAATTATTTCCCGGAAAATCAAGTCTCGATGGTTAGGACCTTTCACCATAACTCAAATATTTTCATACGGAACTATAGTAAATCGAAGATCCAAAAACTCGGACATAAATTTAAAGTTAATGGACATAGATTAAAACCATATTTCGAAGGTATAAGACCTAACTATAAAGAGGTTTTAATGCTTAGTCCACCTAATTAATAATTGAAATTAGGTCGGGCTGACGACGTTAAACCAAGCGCTTTATGGGAGGCAACCCATATTAGTCATCTATTTTTATTGTATGTTAATAGTTAGTCTATATTATTGAAACTTTACTACTCAATTATTATTAAGAATCATCACATATTCGAACCATTATGATGAGAAAAGAAATTATTCGATTTAGAGCGAAATTGGACATTATTTTGGAATCTCGCCGACTGCGAAGGTTGATACTCGCCGACAGCCGAGGTTCGCGCCTAAATTAGATTCAGCTTATTTATCGAGCTCGTTGACGGCGAGAAACGTCCCCGCCGACAAGTGAGAATATGGGAGGCGGCTTATAACCGAGTCGCCGACGGCGAGAAACTTCTCGCCGACAGTCGAGGAAGTTATAAAGATGAGTTATTTATAATTCGAATGCCGATTCGGACGGTTTCAACACCAATTCCTTTGTGAAAACCCATTCTTAAATCATTCTAGATCTGCCTTCTTCACTAGAATTCATTCCATTCACCATAATGGCCTCCAAATTCTTAGATTCCTCTAATTCTGGAGTGTTTAACAGGAGGAAATTTGTGAGTGCGGAAGCGCAGCGGATCTTCAACAAGGTTTTGGTAAAGAAAAGAGTTATCAAGGAACGGGGATTTGTCAATCGAGGATTAGAGAATTCCACTACGAAGATAGAAGAAACGATCACGCAAGCAAGACCTGGAGGTATTTTGTTACACTACGTCCGCCGTTGTTATTCCAGCTAGTGAAAGAGTTCTACTCTAACTTACATGCAATCAACAATGGGAATGTCTACGTCCGAGGAAGATGGGTGACGTTTACTCCATCAAGAGTAAATGAATTATTCTCTATAGAAAACACCCCGTATGTCACTATTCAAATTTTGTGTCTTCTCGATATAATATGAATGAGATATTTCGATATCCGATCGATGAACCGAAGATCGGGAAATGCGTGAAGACGGGTATGTTAGTTTCTCTGCATCACTTTTGAATCCTGTCTCAAAGCACTAGCACTTTTTCATCTCATCTAAATTGTTACCTACTATGAGGGTAAACAACTTTTCGAAGGAATGCACTATATTGAATTATTGTATTCAAAATGGATCGCCTATTGATGTTGGATCAATAATTGTTAAGTCCGTATCGGTTTAATTATGCATGGGTCGGCTCACTGACTCAGGACACCCATCTACTATTTTTGCATTATGCGATCGTACTGTGTTTCTTATGAAGCTTGGGAAAAGGTTCTCGTTACCTTGAAGCCGCTCGATCCTACGTATATGTTCCCTACTTTGGACAATAATGAAGACATTACATTTATCTCTCGATAGAGCTTCACGTAATAATCCTATAGCAAGGCCTATTTCGGATAAAACAGTAGTTACTTATGAAGAAAATTAAAGGAATGGAGAAAGAACTGCAGAAAGTGAGAGATTCAATCGACAATATATCCGATTTATTCGATCACATCGATCGGAGGATGAAGGAACACTTTGATCATTCTGACACCTCGAAACTAGCTTTCTTCATTTACCGAGACGTAAGGGTTGGATCATCGAAGAATCCGCTTCGAATTTCCCTTCGAGCCTTTCTATAACTTATTTGCGCATCATCGTCATATCGGAAATATCGTAGAAGATGAAGATTCCGACATCGAACGATAGTAGTAAAGATTTCCATAGTATGTTTATGTTTATGTTATTCGATTTGATTTAGATTTTATTATGTGCGGAGTGATGATTTGAATATCTCAAACCTAATCGAGATACGCTTCATAGTTTTGTATCGGCATTTAGTGTGTCGTGGATTGGTTTGCGATGCTCGATTAGTAGTAGGATCGGAGAATCGAAGTTTGATTATAGAGTTTTAAATTATGTTAGTTTGTACATCTCATGGATTTCAACATTAAAGTTAATTTGTTGTGTTGTGTGAATTTGTTTGTGTATAAGTAGCTAATCTTCATATTAAATTAATAAATGATGTGATCGAAAATATAATATAAGGCAAATCAAGGACGAAAATGAGTGACGAATTTCGGAAATTTAAATTTTTGGAATCTCGCCGACGGCGAGAAAAATCCCGCCGACAGCGAGATCGAACTCGCTGACAGCGAAGGTTAGAGCAAAAATTTCTCGCCGACAGCGGATTTTTTCCGAGAATTTTTTGTTCTGAAAAATATTAGCTCGCCGACGGCGAGAAAAATCTCGCTAACAGCGAGGTCACGAAAAACACTTTAATTGACCGGTCAAAAATACTATTCATCATCCCCAACCTCTCATTTTCGCAAAAACCTACCTAGGGCTTGAGAGATATTGGATTTGAAGCGATTTCATCACTCAAAAAAAAAAAAAACACCGGATTTCATCTTCTCTTGGTAAGTGCTTCACTCCTATGCAAAAATTTTTGATTTTTACCATTGATTTCTTCTACATTGGGATATTTTGAAAAATTTTGAAATGTGAAGAAAATACTTGGAAGAATTTCATAGAAATTGATTTAAATGGATTTTAGTTGTTGTGGGAAGCCTTTTTAGTAATATTTTGGAGTTTAGTTAAAAATTTTTTGTAAATTTCACAGATCGAGAAATGGCTCCACGACAAAAGCGACGATTGAATTCGACGAAACTCGATTCATTAATGCGAGAGCACAAACACGATATTTTCAAAATATTCAAGCAAGAAAGTGCATACAAGATCGAGTTTTCAAGAATCCAGGAGGAGAAGTAGAGCGAGTTATAAAGGAGCGAGGATGGGAAAACTTCTGTTTCGTTACCAACAGAGCAGCTGTGGAAGTAGTAAAAGAATTTTATGCAAATTTAACACAGGCTGAAGATGCACCAGTAAAGGTTAGAGGATTTTTCGTAGATTTCACATGCTGTTAGGATTAACGCATATTATGAAGTTCAAGACACCTGGAGCGAATATGAAACTTTGGAAATATGGAAGGACCATTAGAAGAAGTGATTAACTATCTCACTGATGGAAAAGGAGTCTGGAAGATAAAGCAGCGAGAACGGGTAAACTTCCCTCTTTCTAAGCTAAATGCAACATCTAAAGCCTGGCATTATTTTATTTGTTCTACTTTGTTACCTACCTACCACCATAGTGAGGTAACAAGAGATAGAGCAGCTTCCGAATTTCGTATTCGAACTGTAAGAGTATTAATGTGGGAAATGTTATATATAAAAACATATTAGCCACTGCTAGAAATGAAAGTGGAGGAGGACTAGGACATCCTGGTCTTATCTATGCACTTTGTCAATTATCTGGGGTAGAGACAAGAGATGATGAGGAATGGATAGAGCCTATGAAACCCCTAACTCGAGCTAATATAAAGAAATATGAATCCCACGAAGGATGGAGATCGTGAGTGAGAAGTTATTTAACTCGACCAAGTAGAGATATTCCCTCTACTAGCCATGAACCTCCCGAGCCTACCACTCCTACCCTACAAGATCCGATGAATGAGCCGACACCGCATAGAGGAGTTTTGAGCGAGCTTGGAGAGACAATGGGGAGAAGATTTGATCATTTTGATCAAAGGATCGATAATTTGGAGAGAAGACACGATTATGATAACGAATATCTCCAGGCGACATTCGGAATACGAGATTGCATACTATGAAGTCGAACGTCGTTATAGGAGTGGTGATTTAGATGTTGTCTTTCCCGAGTGCCCTCGATATTCACAAGTATCATCCTCGCTCGCCTTCTCACCTACGTATCAAGGAGGAGATGATATAGCCTGGACTTTGATGAATAAGATTAGAGACTTTGTTTTGTTTGTTTTGATGTGATGTTATGTTATTGGAAGACTTTATTATGTTTGTAATATTTTGTAGTTATGTGGATTGTGAATTTAGATGTTTGTTTGATTATTTTGCTTGAACTGTGTTTGTTTGATTATGTATTAGTTATTTGCAAATTTTCTGTTAATTAGAATGTTATTTTTTCTTTAATATGTTTGTTAGTAGTTATAAATTTTAAATTTTTTATTTAATATGTTAGTAATTCATATGTGTAGTGTAGAGTTAATTTTAATTGTTGTATTTAATACTTATCTCGCATTTTATCCCCGCATTTTCTTTAAATTGTTATATATATGGAGAATACTAACGAGTACGAGTTCAATGAAAAATGAAAAAGCTCGCAAAAATTTCAAAGAAAAAAAGAAATACCTAAACTTCAAAGGTATGATTTATTTACTTTCCCTTTTTCATTATTTAGAGTAGATATAAAAATTTAAGTTTCGGGGGGAGTAAAATACAAATTTAGTTATTAACTTGTTCTCAATTTCTATTTTCAAATTATTATAAAATGATTTTTATAAGAAATTTTTCAATTTAATTAATATGAATTATTTTATTTAATTATTATAAAAAAGGATAAATGAAATATTTCTAGTGCTTTAATTAATTAAATAGAATAAAAAATTTGGTTAAAGGGAATAAGAATATAGTAAACTATTTTTAGTAAGGAAAACTATATTCTAAAATTAAAATTCTTAAGTATTCAAGTGAAAAAGAAAAGATTGAAAATCAATGAAGTAAAAACTATGAAGATATATAAGCTAAGAAATATTTCTAAGTTTCAAATTTAGGAAGATGAAAATGAAGTTCAAAATTATTAACAGGCTCTCCGAGATACAAGTAATCCTCATTAGAAAAAAAATAAAAAAAAAATAAGGAGAAGCTTCGAGGAGATGCCTTATCAAAAATTGGCTTCATTTGAATTAACCTAAAGGAAAAAACTTAGATATTTCCAAACTTATGTTTATGGATTAGAATTTTACCTAATAGTGTTTTCTTGAATTTCTTATCATATGAATATCTTAAGTAGTTATTCTTTTAAATATAGTTATTCCCGAAATGAATAGTAAGTTAGAAATCTTAGACTCGATAACTAAATAATTTATTTCTATAAGATTAATTAAATTACATGAATTATTTTTATTCAACTTTATTATGATATTAATTAATCTAATTCATAGTTTATTTAAATTGAAAAATCTTATTATAGAACTCATTATTTTTATGTAAGTACTAAAATTACTTCGAGGACAAGTAATAAGTAAGTTTGGGGATTTTGATCACCGAAAAATTTATTAAGAAATTCATACCTATTTTTGATGAAATTGCACTTTAAAGAAATGTATTTTCTTTATTTTGTTGCAGGAATGGAGAATTTAGGTGATAAAAGCAAAAATTATAAAAAGGAGCGGATTTGGAGCAAAAATGAAGAAAATAATGCAATTTGTACTGAGTCGCCGACGGCGAGATCGAGCCCGCCGACGGCGAGGGTACGAGGAAGAAAATTCTGAAGGATTTATAACTGTCTCGCCGATCGACGAGCCCGAGCCCGCCGACGGCGAGATAGCGCGGTTCAAAGACTTTCTAGAAGCCTCGCCGACAGTCGAGGTAGTTCGTCGCCGACGGCGAGCTAGTTCAAATGGCACATATACATTGAACCTGGACACCTTTTGAAGAGATGCTTACACACCTCTTGGACCTTTGCTTACCTCTATATATAGAGGCCGAAAATCAGTCTTTTGTGTGTCTTTTGTGTGTTCTAAGTGTGTTATAAGTGTGTGAGCAGTCTTTAGAATCTTAATTAGTGTAATTAGTGAGTCTTTAGTGAGTTTAGTAAGTAATTAGTGAGTCGTGTCGTATCGGAAGGAAGAGTCAAAGGAACTACGAGGAGTCCGCTTGGGGATAAATCAAGATAAGTATTTGTATTTATTGTTTTTAACTTTAAATGAAATCCATGCTTAGTTTAGTTCTCATGCATTCTGAGTAGTTTATTTAGTATTTCTCCCTGTTTATGAAATTAAGTGACTTGATGAAATTAAAATAAAGATACTTTTATATATTAATAAATTGTGATAATGTTTACTTAAAACTTAATTTACTTTTCAACTCGGCCATTCGATTTGTTAAAATGTGTTGATTTATAACTATAGTAAAAATTACATCCGATATTCGGGAATTCAAAAGCCTTGGAAGGAAGGTGCAAATAACAGTGAAATAATATCATCGGGCGTAGAATCGAGCATTTTAGTGTGACGGACTAAAATATTCAATTCGGTCCCATTGCTTCGAGAGCCGAAGTGTAAATGTTAGCCCTCGTGCGAGGGGAACGTGGGAGCTCGAAGTGGCAGTCGGTATCCTCCCAGCTCTAGCCGCAGATTCGCAATCAAACATAGGATTAGTCAATATTCTTTACACCTGGACCAAAGGGTAAAGAATAGGAATGCTCCTATTTGTCGCAATACCTTAAAATTATCTATTTAAATTCATCAATCACTTAAATTTCTAAACAAGGGAAATATACTTTTTCCGAATAGTTAAGACTTATTTAGCAATTAGTTTAATTTCCCGCACTTTCAATACGAATTAATTTTCTACTTAGTTAAGTTACCTAATTAAAATACTTAGTTTACTTTATTGCGCTTAAATTTAGAATTCCAAATTTTCGTATACTATTTTAAAATTATTATTATTATTATTTTAAAATTAGTTGTTATTTAATTTTCTCTTTCCCCGTGGGATCGATAACTGTGACTCCACTAGAGCCCCGTATTACTTGATACGATACGTATACTTGCGTAGCATCCACAACATAAATAATTACAATTCTATACATATAATATAGCGGGTCAAGTTTTTGGCGCCATTGCAATTAAATTAAAAATATCATAATATAAAATTGTGGGTCAATATCTTATGAATAATGTTAAATTTCTACTAGTTTGTGAATATATTTATTTCTAAAATGAGAACCTCCGTCAGTGATAATCACTCGTGACATTCCAAATCTAGTAAAAATATTTTTCATTAAAAACTTTGAAACACTCTTAGCATCACATCTAGGTAAAGCTTGTGCTTCAATCCATTTAGAAACATAATCAACAACAACTAATATATATGAGTTTTCAAATGAAGGAACAAATGGTCCCATAAAATCTAATCCCCAAACATAAAAAATCTCAACTTTTAATATAAAATTTAGAGGCATTTCATTTCTTCTAGATATATTTCCTACTCGTTGGCATTTGTCGCAAGTTCTGATATATCTTTAAACATCTCTAAAAAGAGTAGGCCAATAAAATCCAGATTGTAAAATTTTATAAGCAGTTTTATCTGTTCCAAAATGTCCTCCAAAATCAGAGTTATGACATTTCTGAATGATTTGTTCTGTTTCTTCATAAGGCACACATCTTCTAATTATAAGATCCTTATATTGCTTATATAAATATGGTTCATCCCAAAAATATGATTTAGCATCATGAATGAATTTTTTCTGTTGTTGCACTTACAATATAATTTACTATGTCAGCATACCGTGGTATTTTCCACTCATTTATATTATATAATTGTTCATCAGGAAAATTGTCAGTAATTTCATTATCAGTGTCAGACAATTCATTATAATCTAACCTTGATAAATGATCTGTAATTTGATTATTAGTTCTCTTTTTGTTGATGATTTCAAAATCAAATTCTTGCATTAGTAATATCCATCTAATTAATCTTGGTTTGAAATCTTTCTTTTGCATTAGATATTTAATAGCAGAGTGATCATTATGCACAATACATTTATTTCCAATTAGATAAGGCCTAAATTTATCAAAGGCATAAACAATTGCTAATAGCTCTTTTTCAGTAACTGTATAATTCAATTCAGCATTATTAAGAGTTTTACAAGCATAATATATGACTTTAAAAATTTTATCATATCTTTGCCCAAGTACTGCTCCTATAGCATAATCACTAGCATCACACATAAGTTCAAATGGTTTCTCCCAATCAGGTGAAACTAATATAGGTGCTGTGATTAATTTATTTTTTAATAATTCAAAAGCATTTAAGCATTCAGTTGTGAATTCAAATTTCTTGTCCTTTTCTAAAAGTTGGCATAGAGGTTTAATAATTTTTTAAAAATCTTTTATGTAGTGTTTGTAGAATCCAGCATGTCCAAGAAAACTTCTTACCCCTTTTACTGTAGTTGGAGGTGGTAATTTAGCTATAACTTGAATTTTTGCGGTCTACTTCCATGCCATTTTCCGAAATTTTATGCCCTAATACAATTCCTCCCGCAACCATAAATTGACATTTCTCCCAATTTAGAACTAAGTTAGTTTTTTCACATACTTCTAATACTTTTTCAAGATGATTCAAGCATGTGTCAAATGACGTTCCAAATACAGAGAAATCATCCATAAATAGTTCTATTCCAACATCAATTAATTTACTAAATATAGACATCATACATCTCTGGAATGTTGCAGGTGCATTACATAATCCAAAAGACATTCTTCGAAAAGCAAATGTTCCATAAGGACTAGTAAATGTAGTTTTCTCTTGATCCTCAGGAGAAATATGTATCTGATGATAATCGCTATATCCATCTAAAAAACAAAAATATTTATGTCCGGCTAATCTATCCAACATTTAGTCTAGAAATGGTAATGAGAAGTGATCTTTCCTGGTGGTTGCATTTAATTTTCTATAGTCAATACATATACGCCATCCAGTCACTTGTTTTATCGGTATTAAATCATTATTTTCATTAGCTTTAACGGTCACTCCTCCTTTCTTAAGAACACAGTGAATTGGGCTTACATAAACACTGTCCGAAATAGGATATATAATACCATTATCTAACCATTTTAATATCTCTTTCTTGACTACTTCTTTCATTATTGGGTTTAATCTCCTTTGAGGATCTACTCTAGGCTTATGTTCATTATCTAAAATAATTCTGTGCATACAGATTGAAGGACTAATTCCTTTAATATATGCTAAAGTCCAACTAAAAGTTTTCTTATATTTTTTTAATGTGTCTAATAGTTTTTGTTCTTGTGATTCATTCAATTCAGCTGATATAATAACTGATAGAGTTGAATTGTTACCTAAGTAAGCATATTTTAAATGATTAGGTAGAATTTTTAATTCGAGTTTAGGAGGTCTAATTATTGACGGAACTATATTCTTTTCAACGTTTTCAGTATTATCCAACATTTTAAATTTTTCCTGTATATAATCTAGTTTTTCATTATCTGCTTCTTCAATTAATTCAGTATTTTCTTTTTCTAATTTTTCTTCATAATATTCTTTAAAATGTTCATTTTGCAAATGTTCATGTATTTCCATTCAAAAACATTCATCATCTTTTTCTAAAGCAGGATATTTCATTGATTTTGCTATGTTAAAAGTTACTTTTTGATCGTTTACTCTCATTGTCAATTCTCCTTTCTGAACATCAATCATAGCTTTTCCAGTGGCTAAAAAAGTTCTTCCTAGTATTATTGGAATTTCTTTATCTTCTTCCATATCTAGAACAATAAAATCTACCAGGAAGATAAATTTATCTACTTTTACTAATACATCTTCAATAACTCCCTTAGGATACGTCACAGAACGATCAGCTAACTGAAGAGTTACCGAAATAGGTGAAATTTCTCCTAATTCAAATCTTTTAAAAATTGATAGAGGCATTAGATTTATGCTTGCTCCTAAGTCACACAAAGCTTTTCCATAAAATTTTTCTCCAATAGCGCATGGTATAGTGAAACTACCAGGATCTTTTAATTTTTCAGGAAGCTTTTTTTGAATAATTGCACTACACTCTTCGCTAAGTGCAACAGGTTTCATTATCTGTAAATTTTCTTTTTTTATTTAAAATATCTTTCATAAATTTTACATAATTAGGCATTTGTTCTAATGCTTCTACAAAAGGAATATTTACCGTTAATTTTTTTTAAATTTCAAGGAATTTAGCAAATTGCTTATCTTTTTTATGTTGTTTAAGTCATTGAGGAAATGGTGGTGGTGGTTTTTCTATAGATGTTTTCATAGGGATCAATGGATATTCTAAGTTTTGATCTTGCTGATCCTTTTCTTTCTCAATTTCCACTTCCTCATTTTTTACTTTTTGTTTCTTTCTGAATTTTAGTTTCTAACTCTTTTCCGCTTCTGAGTTGTATCACTTTAATTTGTTCTTTTCCTTGGTCTTTAGGATTTATTTCCACATTACTAGGAAAAGTTCCAGGAACTCTATTGTTAAGCGCAGTAGCAATATGTCCGAGTTGAGTTTCAATATTTTTAATTCGTTGTTCCTTGATTTTGTAATTGATTTCCTTGAATTTGTAATTGATTTCCTTGATTTTGCAAGTGCTGACCCATACTTATTATTAATTTTTATATAGATAACTTCTTATCTTTAAATTGAGTGTTATTAAATCTAGGTGGATAAGATGGTTTATAATTTGTATTTCCTTGATTAAGTAGATTTCCTATAGAGTTGTTCATCCATTATTGATTAGCTGTATTGTTATTCCAATTAAAATTTGGATGATTCTTCCAACCAGAATTATAATAATTCGCATAAGGATTATTGGGTCTATTATTAATAGCATTTATAGTTTCTTAAGGTGATTGAGAATCTATAATTTGTCCAGATCAGTTTTCTTCTAATATGGGAGAGTAATTCATTCCAAAATGATCTAATTTCTTTGATATAACATCAATTTGAGAAGCTAACATAGATATTGCATCATTTTCATGAACACTAGCTATCTTTTTAGGATTTATTCTTTCAGCAGCCCATTGAAAATTGTTAGTAGTCATTTCTTCGATTAACGCATAGGTTTCATCAAATGGTTTTGACATTAATGAACCTCCAGCAGCAGCATCAATGATTAATCTAACAGATCCTACTAATCCATTGTAAAAAGTTTGAATAATTAACCAATATGGTAATGCATGATGTGGGCATTTCCTAAGAAGTTCTATAAATCTCTCCCAATGAATTTAACCACATCTTAGCTTTATCCCTTAAAGAAAAAGGAAAAAGACTAAGTCTAATAGCATCATTAGATACTCCTTCATATTTAAAAGTAGCACATAGTTCCAAAAAACTAGCAAGATGTAAATTAGGATCTTCATTAGGTGAACCACTAAATTGATTATTCTGTACCATTTAGATAATTGTAGGTTTAAGTTCAAATGAGTTAGCACCTACATCAGGGTTTTGAATAGTTAGGTGAATTTCATCTAATGTAGGGTTGGCATAGTCTCTTAATGGTCTTTGCTGATTTATATTTTCAATTTCTGGATTATTTGCCATTTGTGTTAAATTTATAATTTCTCTCTTTTGTTTCCTAATTCTTTTAATTGTACGCTCTAATTCTGAATCGTAAGGTATTAAATTTTCGTCCAAATTTACGCATACAATTTTTAAGTAATATTTGAAATAGTCCGTTACTATAGTAATTATTTTAATAATTTTATTAATTACCTTAATAATTACTTTACTTAACTTCCCCAGCAACGGCGCCAAAAACTTGATCCACTTTTCGATATTTATACTTACAATTATGATATTAAAAGTTAGCAACGGTACCAAAAACTTGATCCCGAACTGAATTTATACTGATGATTCTGTTATGGATTTTATGATTTATATTGTGGATACTACGCAAGTATACGTATCATTATCAAGTAATATAGGGCTCTAATGAGTCCTAGATATCGATCCCACAGGGAAGTCAGAAAATTTCAAAGACAAATTAAAGTAAACTTACTTACTTACTAATCTAGTATACGGAAATTAAGAATACTTAGACTAAAATAAACTAATGCGTAAGGTTGAATATAAGATTTCAGAAAAGTGTCTTTCTCCTTATTTTAGAGAATTAAGTGAATGAAGAATTAAATAAGTTTTTAATTGTATTGTGCCAAATAGGAGCATTCCTATTTTTTACCCTTTGGTCCAGGTGCAAAGAACATTAACTAGTCTTATGTTTGATTACTGAATCTGTAGCTAGGTTGGGAGGATACCGACTGCCACTTCAGAGCTCCCACGTTCCCCTCGCCTGAGGGCTAACATCTACACTTCAGCTCTCAAACAATAAGACCGAATTGAATATTTTAGTCTGTCACACTAAAATGTCCAATTCTACGCCCGATAGTTAATATTTCCCTATTTATTTGCATCCTCCTTCCAAGGCTTTTGACTTCCCTGATTCTTAGATGTAATCTTTACTATAGTTGATATTTCAACATATGTTAACAAATCAATTGGCCAGATTGAAAGTAAATAAAGATTTAAGTTAAAGATTAACACAATTTCTATTTTCATATTTTAGGCACAATTACTTTAATTCATTATTTCGCGTAATCTCAATAACAAGGAGAAAGACTAAGGAAACTACTCAAAATGCATGGAAAAAATAACACAAAGCATGGATTTCATTAAAGTTAACAAACTAATAATAAATATACTTATCTCAATTCTTCTTCCCAAGCAGACTCTTGAAGTTCCTTTGACTCTTCCTTCCAGTACAGCACACCAAAAAGCTAAACACTCACTCAAAGACACTTAACTTTCACACAAATGACAAAGACTGACACAAAACTCACACTCAAAATGACACTTAAAAATGACACACCACTTACTAGAATTCGTCCCTATTTATAGAAGGGGTCAAACCTCCAAAGGTTGCTTAAGTACCTCTTCAAAAAGCGTCCAGGTTCATTGTATTTTGGCTCTTTTCAACTGTCTCGCCGTCGGCGGGCTTCTTGAAGATGGCTAACCGCGCCGATCTCGCTGTCGGCGGGCTCGATCTCGCCGTCAGCGGGTTCCTTATAATATATTAAAAATCTTTCGGGAAAAACTCGCTGTCGGCGGCCAAAATCTCGCCGTCGGCGGGACAGTTCAATTTTCATCAAATTGAGTCCTTTTTGCTCCAAATCCGCTTCTTTTGTGCTTTTTGCTTTCAGTACTTATAAATCTTCATTCCTGCAATGAAACAAAGAAAATACCTTTCTTTAAAGTGCAATTTCATATAAAATTGGTATGAATTTCTTAATATATTTTTCTATGGTCAGTCACCGTAGACATTGATTTCCTTTCAGTCTCCCAAGAGTTTTACAGCTACGTGATAATTATAAGTGAAGACTTAGAAAGAATTGAGTAAGGGACAACAGAAGATAACATTTTGGGTGGGTAGCGAGTTGACCACTATGAAATCTGTCATATTGG
The DNA here is from genome assembly GCA_022702705.1 of Papilionanthe hookeriana x Papilionanthe teres. Lineage (NCBI taxonomy): Eukaryota > Viridiplantae > Streptophyta > Magnoliopsida > Asparagales > Orchidaceae > Papilionanthe > Papilionanthe hookeriana x Papilionanthe teres. The sequence goes on along the minus strand of CM040434.1, from coordinate 58,024,142 downwards.
TGAATTGCTTGTCTTTTTCTCCCATAATGATTATTCAAGCGATAGTTCTTATCACTTCCTTCTTCTCGCCAGAAAATCCTTAGAGTGGGATGTCCATAATTATTACTTGTTTGTTTTTAAGACCCATTTTTTTAAACATTGATTCCAACAAAATGTTAACGGAGCTGCTAGTGTCGATGAGAGTGTTATCGATCTGGTAGTTGCTTATCATCATGGTGATGATGATAGTGTCATTGTAGGGGTTACCTTTAGAGGATAAGTCTTTATTGGTGAATGATATAGGAGGATGCGAGTTTCATTTGGGCATAAGGGAGACTGCACATAGTTCTTCTGACCAAAGTCTCTTTAGAGTGGCTTGGTGAGATGATTCTCCATCATCCCCAAAAATGGCTGGGACTATTCCAATGATATGAATCTCGTGGACTCAAACTAGCTCGTCTGATATATCCTCCACTAAATCCTTCTTCTGTCGCAAGGTTGTTGCTCTAAGTGCCACCAATTCTCAATTTTCTTGCCATGATATGATCTTCAGTCAGGCCTCAAAGGTGTCAGCACTCCTTCGTTTCTTGCCCATGGCCTTGATGGTAGGCACAATAATTCTTCAGATCTTAGAGGTAAGCTCTGATCTTCATCAGTGGAGCTCTCTGAAAGTAGTCTTTATTTTGTATGAATTATATTATCTAGGCCATTGAAACTGTCAAAGTGTTTGTTTGGGAGTCTTGTGAATAGGCAATGTGTACTCATCATACCGAGCTATCCACAGGTTAGAACATCAAACCTACTCCTTTGTGATATGTTTTTTCAGTCATCTTGTGCTCTCGGGGTGGCCCAGTGTCTTCGTATTGAGGATGCATGGAAGGTTGCAGATCATATATCGATCTTTAACCTTCACATTAGGCAACCCTTTTCTATGAGAAACATGTGGAGAATTCTACTTTGGAGGAAAAATAATTAGATTTATATTCTTGCGACAATATGTGGTTGTTGGTCAGCTCCAATAACTTGACTAGTGCTTTGGTTTTTATAGGCCTAACACATATTAAAGGGTCCTTTCTTCAGCCTCTAAGCTTGGGTGACATGATCAATTGTAGGCTATAGGTCTCGTACTTCGAACATTTCCTTTTGAAAGCGAGTGATAAATAAGCATATAATCTCGCTTTATCCTTGTCAGAGTTGTAAAAGATTCTGAGAGTTCATTTGTAGCTTATGAGCGCTAGAAATTTGCATCACAAACATTCATATGAAGTCAACAAACAATGTGATTACTCCAGATAAGAATTTGTTGAATCGCTTGAGATTTGACTCCCTCAACGTGGTGAAAAAATGATGATACTTCAGCACCACAATGATCCTTAGTAGGACACGATTGACAAGAATGAGGCTCTGTGGTTGGCCAAATTTTTCTACTTGTTGTAGGACTTTAGTGTTAGGATCTTGAATCATTTTGGTGGCTCGAACTTAGAGATTTGTTGAGAGAATGCATTCTCGGGTTATCGGGGTGCCTCAGTATGCTTGATCTAATCTTGACTGATCAGTGCATAACCAATAATGTAAAGTACTCAGAGTCACCTTCCTCTTCTAATGTTGGGGGGGGGTGGGGGGGGGGCTCTTTTTCGTTGGGTGTCGACCCTTCCACTCAATGTTGTTGTTCCCTTCCCCACCTTAGAGCACCTCAGATGACATTCAACATTTGATCCTCCAACTCTTAGAACTGTTGGGTCACAAATTCTCTGGTGCACTCCATGTTGCCTGAGTCTATGTCATTTATTTCTTTATCTTTGTGTTACTTCCCTTTTTGTTGATGCCACTTTCCACACTCAACGCACCTGGGATGTTGAACCTTAATTTGTGTGTGATTCACATCTAAGGAATAGAGTGCCTATAAAGAGAGAGAGAGAAATAAAGAGAGGCTGAATGAGAGAGAATCAATAGTAATATGTCGAAATTAATCCTATTTTATTCATGAATGGTTCTCCTATTTATAAAGGAAATAATGCATACTTATGATATTTCAATTTTGCCTTTCTTTATGAGGGTCGGTATTTGGTTATTACTTGTATTTTAAATGGGTAAGCTCGTCGTCCGACTATTTTCTGACATGACCGCCTAAGCTTAGATGGCTTTGGGTGAACAACATCAGCTTAATCGGCTAAGCTCAGTAAATATGGGTTGGCGGGTTGATATGACCTGACTATCGATCTTTGATTGAAGATATTAGGGAACCATATCTTCCATTGGATTGTCACTCATATGGCGATTGACTCAGAGAACCTTATGTCTCATTTTTGGCTTGGTGACTCGTTTTATTATTCTGGTCATCTTCAGTCAGTCTTCTAGTTTGGTCGGCTTTAGCTTTGCTAGCTTAACTCAGACCGCTTCATTCAGTTGGACTGGTAGGCCTCAAGATCTATCTGTCAATGAGCCATTCTTCATCGAAATCTTCCCTTTCAGATCGTAAGATCACCACAGGATCAACACTAACACACGTTTGATGTACAATTTCAAAAATTTTTAACATATGTAAAATGTTGCAAAATAAAAACTATTGTTCATAATTTATAAATCTATAAATTATTGCTATCGCTAAAAGTGTGAATGTGTGTAAACTTTTGCTTTGTTTTAAAACTGTATTAAAAAGGGTTAATAAGACATATGGATTCATGTGATACTTGAAAATTATATTGTATACTCAGCATTTAAGAAAAAACAAGAACAACATGAGATGAGCAAAAATATTATTTATTTGGATTATAATATTAATTAGAAATATAATGCAAGCGTATTTAGGCAATGTGAAAGCATTTTCCATTCAAGAATTCTAAATTATTTTATGGAGTACTAATCTGTTGAATTAAATACTATGTGATTTAAATAAGGGGCATTTACATCTGTACCACTCGATGCTTATGTATTTATATATCTAATACCTAAATTCTATTTTTCACATTTATACCACCAAAATTATCACATAAAAATATCATTATTTTGACTTTTAAAAAGTGAAATACTCCTTTTCATGCATATTAAAGTGACACATATGTTAAAAGTTACATTTCCCCCGTTTGAGGCAGTTTATTTGGTGTGGTGCATTTAAAAGCGCACCTTGACCCGTTTGAGTGAGCTGTGTTTTGACAGATTTTTTAAAAAACCCCATTTTTAAATTGTTTTTTTTATTTAAAGGAGTCTGTAGCTCCCTACGCGTTAATTAAAAATAAAAATACATCCCGGGAGAGAGGTCCTATCAACACCCACACTACAACTCACACAAAAAATAAGAAATATAAGGTTCTCTTCTCCAAAAAAAAAGGAAAAAAAAACTCACACACCCAAGACACAAACAAAACAAAACAAAAAACTAAAAACAAGAAAACCAAAAACACAAGGAACAATAACTATAAAAAAACAGTCAGTAAACCAAATGTTAAGAATATAAATCCTGACATGTTAAAGGTACTAAACAGTCAGGTAATAGATTCGAGATCACCGGCTTCCTTAATTTCATTCCCAGTTTAGCAATCTAATCTGCAGCCAAATTTCCTTCTCTTTTATTATATGTCCAAATGATATTGAGACCAACCGCAAGTTTTTTGATCCTCTTAATCTGCAATAACGTACTCCAGTGATAATTAAAATTAGAGCAGCAGATATTATATAAACACAATGAATCCATTTCCACTACTATATTAATCCATCCCATCCTTTTCGCTATCAGGAGAGCAAAAATGATCGCCTCAGCTTCTGCTGCTAACGGGGATATGGCTATTGCTGAAGCAACAAACCAAGTCAAAACAATACCATTCCAGTCCCTACATAAACCTCCAATTCCAGCATTAGATAATAATCAAGCCGCATCAGTATTAAATTTAAGAAAAGAATTCGGTGGTTTATTCCACCGAATTCTATCACAATTTTTTAGTTGCAACTTAATATTTAGAGAAAAGATAATAGAACAAAGAAAAATGTTGTTGGATGGATTGAATATATTAAAAGAAAGACTCCTAACAATATAATGAAATATTTGACATATCACCATCATACTCTTAGACTCATTTCCATTAAATTTAAAATCATTACGAGCTAACCGAAGATACCAGACAGTAATTGAAGGAATAACATTTAAAAAAGGATGACCAATATTATTCCAGTCCCTAAAAATATCAAAAACAGAAGTTAATCTTCCATAATGAACACTCCTGCCACAAAGAGCATAATTATTTTTCCAAACAGCAGCATAAAAACTACAATACCAAAAGATATGCAACATGGACTCCTCATTATTCTTACAGAAACAGCAAATAAAGACAATTTTCAAACCCTTGAGTTTGAGAATATCATCAACAGGTATGCAGTTATGTAACAATCTCCAAGTAAAAAACGAAATCGAAGGTTTAAGCCACGAGTTCCCAGTCCAGGATAAATCTAATCCCGCCGAATAAGTTTTCATAGAAGCAAAGGTTTTAGTAACAAACTCTCCCAACTTACCTTTTATTTTAGGATTATCCTTCTGATTAGCTAAAATAGGCAAATTTGCTATAAAAGCAGCATCATTATAATTAACCTTCTCTCTTAATTTAGGAACATTCCATTCCAACTGATCCAACAACTCATTCACTTTAAGATTTATAACATGAGGGCCCCCATAAAATTTTGCAAGAGGACGAAATGTAGTCCAATCATCATACCAAAATGAAATATCACCATAGCCAATATCCCAACACATCATATTTTCAGCATCATGGGAAGCCTTCAACATCTCCTTCCAAATATATGAATAAGTTCTATTAGAAGTAACAGACCATAGGATGCAATCGACCATAATATTTAGCCTTAAGAAGATAAGACCAAATAGAATTATTCCGTCTAAAATGATACCATAACTTCATAAAGTTAAAATTAAAAGTATCAGATAAACTACGGAAGCCTAAACCTCCACAAGAGGTTGGCTTACAAACCTTCTCCCATTTCTTCCAATGAATATTTCTTTTGCCACAGCCATCCCATAAAAAACTATTAAACATAACCTCTAATTTTTTCATAATAGTAATAGGCATATTCATAATTTGCATAGAATAAAGAGGTAAAGAAGTAAGCACACTCTTTAAAAGAGTAATACGGCCACCAAAGGATAGGAATTTGTTTTCCCAAGAATGAAGTTTATGCCTAATCTTATCCAACAAATCCGCAAATAAGCTAACCCTTTTAGGTTTCTTATCAAGAATGAAACCTAGATATTTAATAGGTAAATTAGCTTTCATGCATTTAGTATAATCAGAGATCCATTGAACTTTATCATTGGACACAAATTTAGACCCATAAAAATAACATTTGTTTTTATTAAAATTAAGACCGAAACCTTCGAAAATGATTAATAACCTTCCAAACTTTTTTAATAGATCTTTTATTAGAATTCAAAAATAAAATAAGATCATCTGCATAACATAAATGTGAAATACTAATGTTACCCTTATGTTTAAAATTGATTGAATTATTCTCCTCATAAAGTCTATTAATCTTTCTAGAGAAATACTCAAAAGCAAGAATAAAAAGATAAGGAGAAAGAGGATCTCCTTGTTTTATCTCTTTAGTAGCCTTAAAATGCCCATGAGAATTACCATTAATAATTAAAGAATAATAATTATTGCTGAGAATTCGATAAATGAGCTTACAGAAATCATCTTGAAAACCGTAAGCCCTTAAAACATTCAACAAAAATTCCCATCTCAAAATAATCAAAAGCTTTCTTAATATCTAATTTAAAAATTATATTACCATCCCTTTTACATTTATCAATATCAAATAACAGCTCCTGAACAATAAGAGCATTATCCCCAATACATCTTCCTTTCATGAAAGCAACCTGGTTTAAAGAAATAATCCTATCCAGAATAGGATGAATCCTATTAAAAAGAATCTTAGATATAATCTTAGAAATAACAGTATTAATACTAATGGGTCTAAAGGAATCCCAAGTATTGTTACCATGCTCTTTAGGAATTAAGATAATATTAGAACATTTAAAGTACTTAGGCAAATCAATACCTCGAAAGAAATCCTGTATAACATTTATAACATCAATATTAATAATGTTCCAACAAATTTTATAAAATTCAACATTAAAACCATCAGGCTCAGCCATCTTACCCTCCTCTATACTATCTAAAACAGATTTAATCTCAGCTATAGAAGGTATATAAGTAAGGTTAGTAAGATGCAGGTTATTATCCATCAAATTAAAAACACTGTAATCAATAGGTTCCAAGTCAAAACCATCATTAGAAAATAAAGAAGTAAAGAAACTGATACCATCAATAATAATACTACTTTCATTAGTTAACAAATTCCCATCCATACCTTTAATACTAGAAATAACATTAACCTTCCTTTTGGTTTTAATACATGCATGATAAAAGACAGTGTTCCTATCCCCCTCCATAAAATTAATTTTAGCAGCTTTTTGAGCATAGAAAGATTCTTCCATACTAATAGCTTTAGTAAGTTCTTTTTGAGCTTGATTAAACATATCAAAACTAATCTGATTCTGATTATACAACTCTTCCATATCCTTGACTCTATTCTCTGCAATAGCAACTAATCTATCTAGATGACCAAACACCTTCCGGTTCCAAGTTCTGAGAATCTTAGCAAGATTCTTCTGCAGCAACCATAATTTAATACCAGAATGATTGGTATTCAAACTATGATTACTAATGACCCAATTATCTTTAACACATTGAAGAAAATTAGAATGTTGAGTCCACATATTAAGAAACCCGAATTGATATCTTCTTTTATAAAATTTATTAAATATCTTTAACGGAATAAGTGTATGATCGAAGCATTAAAAGAAAGATGCTGAATAACATAATTTCCAAAATTATTACACTAAGAAGAGTTAGCCAAAAACCTATCCAATCTTTCAAACACACATCCACGATGCCAAGTAAACATAGAACCAGAAAAACACAAATCAAATAACTCTGCATTTAATAAAGCTTGATTAAAATCAGACACTAAATTCATATTAGGAGGTAATCCACCTCTTTTTTCTTCAACAGCCGCAATCACATTAAAATCCCCACCAACTAGCTAAGGAACCTCTAAAGGACCAATAGAACTAAGTAAATTCCATAAATCAATTCTATCTTGTTTAGTACAACCATCATAAATAATGGACAACTGGAAAGAAACCTCCTGGTAACTAATAAGCACATGCAACAATTGATTGTGATTAATAATCACATCCACATTAATAAACTCCTTCCAAAGAAACCAGATTTTATTATTAATATTAGCTACATAATTAAAATTACCTATTGTCCGCACATACCTATCATTATTGCAATAATTAACTAATGGTTCCAAAATACCAAAAAAAGATAGATGATAAAGACGAATTAAATTCCTTATTCTATTAGATGCATTACTTTTAGCAATGCCTCTAATATTCCAAATCAATGTATTAAAATTCATCCTCATTATCTTTCCTACTCCTAGTAATTCTAGAAGTAGAAATACCAATATTTGGATCAAGATTCTTACCTGATATAGGGTCTATGCCAGCCTCAGGATTAATAGAATTTAATTCACGACTTCCTTTAAACTTCTTGCGTCGAGATGATTTTTGAACCATCCATTCCTCTTCAAGCTCCGTACTGCATAATGTTTGATTTTCTTGATCCACGCCAACATCTTCTTGCACTTCAATAACATTATTTGAAATTGGAGGAACCACATTCTCATTATTCTGATCTATGATCTGATCATTTATCATATCAGACTGCAGATTTGTTAACCTATTCACATTAATATTAGTTAACAAATTGGTATCGTGATCAGCTTGTGCATTATCCTGCACCACCTGAAGAGGCACATTAGAAATAACCAGTGGAAGATCTTTGAGAGCTATTTGATCAACATTAATAACATTATCAGGAATAACAATCATATTAGAATCTTCAAGATTTAAAGATCTGGCAGTATCATCATTAACATGAGCATCATTTTGATTTTTAGTCCCATTAATCACCACAGAAGGAACATTGACTTTTTTGATTTTTAAATGAGGATGCGCGATAAAGCAGTTATTAAAATTATGTCCAAACATACGACATTTATTACAGTAAGGTGGAATATATTCCATTTCCACCGCCTGCCAGTAACCAGAACATGAATCTTCTAACCAAATAGAATCATAGAAAGGAGCAGTTACATCTCTTTCAATCAATATACGCGCATTAGATGACCTATTATAATTAACTGACACCATATCAATTTTCATAGGAGAACCAAAAATTCTTCCAATAGAATATAAAACTTTTTTATTGTTGAAATCAATATTTTTACAATGTTCCTGACTAAGTGCGGTGACAGCTTTCTAGCTGAGGTCTAGTTTTTCGAAAAAAAAACGCAATACCCATCGCAGTTTTTTGAACACCTGATTATTTTTCAGCGACTTATATAATAAGCAGTAGCAGTCCCAAACAAACCCTTAATCATTTGAATATATAGACACATAAGTAATATATAAGTAAAATCTTGCTGGGGCATTTACATTCATAGCATATAATTCTTATGTATTTATATATCTTCCACCTAAACTTTCATATTTACATACATCACTTAAATCTTTAATATCACATTACTATGCATGTAGATATGAAATTTTAATTGTGAGATAATTATATGGTACAAATATAAATTTCTCATATTTATTTAAATAAAATAAATTTTACATACATACCACACAATTCCTATGTATTTATACATCATATGCCTACATTTTCATATTTACTCTTATAATCTTTTCATATCATGCAATTATACATAAGAAGATATATTTCAGCTAAAAGAAAAGTAAATAATAAGCATATTTTGGATATAACATTAAAATTTGAATGTTATTTATGTAAATTTGGAACTAAAAAGGTTAGATGTGTAAATATATAAAAATTGCGTGTTATTATGTAATATTAAATAGATGAATTATATGATTTACATACGCAATAAAAAAATAAATAAAAGAGACAGAGGAAGGGTTTTAGTCGTCATAGTTTTGTTCACTTTAAAAATACACACATAGTTTATAACGTCAACAACGAATTAAAAAAATGACAATCCGTACAAATTTAAGTTGCGCAATAAGTTTATATTATTTTATCTATTATTGCCAGAGATGAGAGAGGAAGGTGAAAGGAAGAAGAAGCAGGATGAGGCCGAACGAGCCAAGGGTTTCGAGCTAGGGGACATGTTCCCCCAAATAGGTATCTCTGAACATTCATCCTATCTTCTCTTCTTCTTCATTTGCTTATCTGATGATCTGCCTTTTGTAGCTTGATCCTGTAATTTCTTTTAAGAGATTTTGCTTTCTGGAGAGTTTTGAGGAATGGGGTTTTAGTAGATCGGTGGAGGATATGAGATGCTGGTTTCGCTTTTGTGATGTTATTTTGTTGCTTGTCGCTTCTTTGTGCTGTTGATTTCTTCGAGTTTGGGGTTGTGTCTGCGGTTTTGGTGGTGGCTTTGTGTTTTGATGGGGATTTTAAAAATTTGTTTGATTCTGAATTGTCATTTTGGGATCGGAGGGCGATAGTGTCACTTAACTACGCATCTGGATTTTAAACCGAATGTATGTCTCTGTGATTTTTGAACGCTTCCAGCTGAAGTAACCTTTACGTTAAGGGCATATGTTTTCTCTCCCGCGTATCTTATTCATGTAGCCAAATGGTTAAAGCATCGCTGTAACAGTAAACATCCTCTGAGGGAATTCAATTTGGTGAGCGAGCTTGTTAGATATGTGGTAGAGGAACTTTATATTGATGTTCTATGTTGCGAACCTTTAGTGGTGATGATGTATGGGGCTTGTTTCCTCCATATCAATGGATCCATTGAGCATAAGTTTGAGTGGCAATGTGGAGATCAGTGGCTAGTTTGCATGTGAACGGGGTTAGCAGTGGATCCCCTTGTGAAATAGCTTTTATAAGTAGCATTTCAACTTATGTTTTGGAGCATGGTCTAAATCTACTTTTGATATTAAAGTTGCTAAATAAAGAAGGCCCTTTATGTCTTTGTTTTCTTGTTGGATATAGAGTTTTTTTTGGACAAGATTTAATTAGTTTGAGAAGAATATAGAGTTTGGCCAGCTCGTTGGGTCAGCATAATGGGTCATCTACCATAAATCCAATTGTGAACTATCCCAAGTAGTATGCTCTACCTCGCCATGTTGTCCAAAGATCGATCATGCAAACAAGTCACGTTGGCTATTTTGATCCGTACTTTATTCCATACTTAGCACATTGTACCTTTTTGTTTCTTGTGTAGCGTTGTATGTACCATACTCTGGCTAGCCTAAGCTATTTATTGTGGTGGCCACCATGAGGTACATATGAGGAGGGAATGGGAGGAGAAAGTAATTCTTAAAGAAGTAAGATGACCCTCGAAGGTCAGAAATCTAGAATCCTTGAGAGAAGGAATTTCTGTAGATTCATTGCCCATTAGTTGTAACAATTCCATTCATATCATCAAATTGCATTAGCTTTCTTCTCTCCTCGCACAACTCTTTCTTAGGTGGTATCTGCATATGTATATATCAGGATCGAACATTTATATAAATAAAATTCACATATATATTATTTTGAAGATAGCTATACGAGGTTCAGTAACTATGAAAAGAAATATAAGGGAATCAAGATTACTAAAATTTAATCAAGCATGAGTAAAGAAATCTAGTTATAGATCAAACCCTAATTAGTTCAATCAACTATCCCCTTTCTAAATTAATCTAACCAAATAAAAAATGCAAGCATTTAGTGGTTAGAGCTATGGCTTACCTTATCCATGGAGACCGTTGAACTTGGACAGGTTGATTTCATTGATATCAAAAGGGGTATAAATACATGATACAATACTTATAAAATAGGAAAGACATAAACTAGGAAATACATAAATAAGGAAATACATAAATTAGGAAATATCTAAAAAAGAAAGGAAATAACTAAATAATTTCATACCTCCCTCAGGTTGAAGCATGGATGTGAATCATGTTCAACTTGGATTTGAAGTTGTCAAACAATGACCGATGAAGATTCTTTGTAAGGATATCTGTTAGGTGATGACTAGATGTGAAAAATGGAACACAAATCTCTCCGGAATAGAGCTTCTCCTTGATGAAGTGACGATCAATCTCTACATGCTTGGTGCGATCATGATGGACTGGATTATTAGCACTGAGAATGGTGGTGTTATTATCATAGAACTGATGCAGAGGAATACAGATCGACATTCGTAACTTACAGACATGATGCGCAACTAGAGAACTTCACATATTCCCAAGAACATAGAATGAAACTTGGCTTCAGTACTGCTACCGGCAATGCCCATCGTTTTTTGTTTTTCCAAATGTCAAGGGTTCCTCACATGAAGAAGCAATAACCCGGGGTAGATCACCGATCATGGATGGACTCGCCTCAATAAACATCCTTATAAATTGCAATAGAGCGAGAGGTGTGGTGAGAGAAAATTAAACCTGAGTCTATTGTGCCTTTTAAGTAATGGAGGATCTGATAAACAACAGTGATATGATGTTCATATGGGTCATGCTTGAACTGACTTACAATGCCAACAGTGTGACAAATTTTGGAGTGCGTACAGGCAAGGTAAATAAGTTTACCCACAAGGCTTAGGTAGTGTGTCTTGTCCAGTGGAACGATATTGGTAACATCTGCCAATTTCTTATTTGGATCCATCGGAACAACAACTGATTTGCAATGGAGGAGTTGGTCTCGGTTAAGAGTTCCATCACATATTTGCTTTTGGAAAGACAAATGTGCCCGAATGGATCGAACAACTTTCATGCCTAAGAAATGGCGATGATGCTATTAAGATATTCCAAGGCTGGCAGATCATTACATGTGAGCACAATATCATCAACACAGATGATGAGGATGACAATATGGCCACTGTAGGAATGCTGAAAGAGTACTATGATCATATTCAGCTTGAGAGAACCCATGGCTCACTATCACCTGCGTGAACTTGCCGAATCAGGCTCAAGGGGGTTACTTCAGTCCGTTGATGGACTTTCGCAGTCAGCTCACTTGTCCACGAAAAGCCGTAGAGTCAAAGCCTAGAGGGAGAGACATATACATCTCCTCTGTGAGATCAACGTTAAGGAAAACATTTTTGACATCTAGTTGGAGTAGGGCCAATCTAGGTTCACGACAAGCAATAACATAACCCGAATGGTGTTCATTTTAGCAACCGGAGCGAATATCTCCTCTTATTCAACTCCATATGTTTGTGAGTAGTTTTTGGCAACAAATCGCGTTTAAAGGATCCATCGGAGTTAAATTTGGTGCTGAAAATCCACCGACAACCCACTGCTTTCTTTCTTCGAGAAAGATCAACTGCTTTCTTTCTTCAAGAAATATCAACGATATCCCACGTATGGTTTCGTCGAATGACATTCATCTCATCCATTTCTGCAGCCTTCCAGGAAGTGTCCGTCAATACTGCCTCAATAGTTGATGGAAGATGATGATCCCTCAAGGAAGTGACAAATGCTTTATAGGTCGACGATAAGCTGTAGAATGAAACCTATTTCGCCATGAAATAAAGAGAGCATGTCTGATTGTGTACCTTAATAGTAAAACTTACCTCCTCATTCAGAGCAGGAGTAATCCCCTCAAGTTAAGAGAGTGTTGTTCCGGGGATGTTGGCAATAGCAGATTTCAAGACCTGTAAGTAGGAAGCGGGCTCAAGAGTAGGAGCATTAAGACCAGTCTCAACCGAAGGTTTGATGCACCGAGCATATACACAGAGAGTGGATGGAGAAGATGTTGGTTTGGTTGGTAGCGGATCTAGTGGGTCTGAGGGTTCCTCAGAAAAAGTGGCTGGAGGTGTATGTGGAAGATCCATTGAATTCGTAAAAGGAATTGTCAAAAATACCAATCTCCCCCTCACTTGGAGCAGTGTTAGGGAAGTAGGAGACACTTTCAAATAAGGAGATATCAATACTCACATAGTGTTTATTTGTGATAGGATCAATGAACCAATATCTTTTTTAAGAGGCAAAATATTCAAGGAAGATACGTTTGATTGAACAAGAATTAAGTTTACTACGAGTTGGGGCAGTATTTCGGACAAATTCATGCCTCCAAATATTTTGGGGTCTAAAGCGGAGAAGAAATAATTGGTAGGAAAACACGACATCAAGACATTTAACGAGTTCTGAAAGTTATGAATTTTTGCGGGACTCTATTGATGAGATATTTGACGGTAAGTACAACATCATTCCAAACTCATTTTGGGATATTAGATTGAAACATAATGGAACGAGCAACTTAGAGAATGTTTTGATTTTTTTTCGTTCGGTATCTCATTTTTTTGAGTATCAATACAGGTGTTATGATGAATGATGCCCTTACTTACCAAGAATTCTTTCAATATAGAGCTAAAAAATTCATGATCGTTGTCTGCTCGAAGGACTTGAATTGATGTTTTGAATTGGGTTAAAAGGAAAGAGTGAATTTTCGAAGATGACAACTTCAAGTCTTTTAATATATAGATTGAAGTTATTCGACTGTGGTTGTCTATCAAGATAAGAAACCACCATTTATTGGTGTAGCTCGTAGTTCGAGAGGATCCCCATAAGTCACTATGAATGAATTAGTGAAAAAGGAGCGGAGAGAGTGTAAGGTTTGGGTGGATATGAGACGCGATGATGTTTGGCTTACTGACAAATCTTACATTTGAACCTAGATATATTAATATTAGTAATTATCAAAAGATACAACTGTTTTAAATATTAAAAATTGGGATGACCCAAACGACAATGTAGAAATATTATAGGGCATTCAGTGGACAAAGAAAAGCTACAACTATTGGATGGAATGTCTTCATTATTAATGCCTTTTGTTGGAAGAAGTAGAGCTCAACTATCCACTTAGTAATTTCAATCATCCTTCCCAAACGACGATCCTGAAAGACACAAACATCAGGAGAAAAATGAACAAAACAATTAATGTCAAATGTCAACTTACGGATTGCAAATGTTACACTCAACAAAAGGTACTTGTAACCCGAATTCCAAAGTCAGCCCTGCTGTTAGAACAACAAACCCTTTATCTGCAATGAAACTACATGAATTGTCAGCAATTTTAATAGTATCTTTTATGAAGCATGGAGAATATGTTGAGAAGGCTTGTAAACATCTGGACATGTGGTCTGTGGCAATTGAATTAATAATCCACAGACTAGAAAAAGTTGTGAGTGCTACAAGAATGTTACCTTGACAGACACGAGAGGTCGACAAGCCAAATGAGAACCGACTAGATCCAGACAGCTTAATTAAGTACTCAATCTGACTCTTAATGGAGTCTGGTGATTCCAGGATGTTCCGAGTGAGATCCGGTCGCATCTTGTCGTGGATTCGAGAGTGAGACTCTTAACGACGAGAAGATTTGGCGGAATGTTTATTCGTTGGTTTCCCGTGGAGCTTTCAACACTTATCATAGGTATGGTAGGGTTTGCGACAGAAATCACGTGTGGAGTGATTCACCCACGAGGCATGGAAGAGTGTTAAGCACTATTGGAGACCAAGGAGGAAGGTTCAGCTGAAGGCGTGGAGGTGTTGAGCATGACAAGTCTTCAGCTTTCTTTGTGGCGAATCTCAATGTATGTTGCTCAAGTTGAAGGAAAGGGATCCCAACCAAGAATAGAGTCGCATACTTCATCTAGATCTTTATTTAGGTCGTCCATGAATTGGAACACAACGCTTTTCCACAATTTTTTGGAAGAGGGAAAGATCAGCCGAAGATTTACAAGTATAGTCGTAGTAGAGATCACATTCCATCTATAAGACGATCTAGTCATTGTAGTACTGTGTCATGTTACTTGATCCTTGTTTTGCCTCGCTGCTCTTCTTAGAAACCTCATAGAGTTGGTCGGAATACTCTACGTCAGAGTAGGTATCACGAACTACAGTTCAGAGGACGCTTGCAGATGGAAGAAACAGGTACGAATGACCAATTGAAGTCTCCATGGAATTAATTAGCCACGACATGACCATGAAATTCTCCACTTTCCACGCTGCATACGTTGGGTCAGTCTTCGAAGGTTCACGAATCATACTTGTGAGATGACCAAATTTCTCGCATATTTGGCCATGAATAAAGCATCTTGAGACCATTGGAGGAAATCAGAGCCGTTAAGTTTGTGGGTGATGATCACGAAGTTGATGTGGAATTCAACTCCTTCAATTTGCGAAGGGATTGAGATTGGTGTCGATCCTTCGCTGAACTCAAATACATCATCAGAAGGAGGGGCTCGGCGGTGGAGGAGTCTCTCCATGATTCCGACCGAGCCAAAGGTGAGGTTGGGATGCCAAGCTGAGTACTATTTTTGAAATGGTGATTACAATTTTTCATAAATCATGAATGGTTTTGAATTAGTAATGAATGAGTTAGCATATGGGTCTCATTTGCTCAAAAGACCTTTTTGTATTAACTACATGACAAAAAAGTACTCATATGCTACTCATGCTTTATTTTCGTAGGAAGCATTTAACAACAACAACAATAAAAACCCCTATTATATGGAAAGCAAGAAAGCTCAAAGCAATGCAAACGAGCTTCAACACATTCCTTCTTCCTTCCTTTAGCTAATGAAATATAACAACAACCAATAGGTAACTTCATTGGTCAAATATCCGATTGCAGGAGGAAGAGTCAGTGGTGGGAGGTCCTGCAGGGGATGTATCTGGTTGTTGATTGGGACGGTTGGAGGGAGGTACGACTGCTGGAAACACCTACTGGAAGGATTAGTGGCAATAACCTTCAGAAAACTGGTGTTTAGGAAAGACTGCAGGGAAGCCAGGGCTGATATCTGCAGGGTAAGGGCCTAGCATCGGGAGAACCAACAAGGAAGAGGGGAAACGACAACAGGAAAATCTGCAGGCAGTTCCGGTAGCTAGGGTGGTGTTCTGGTGGCAGCTTGGGTTAGATCCTTGGCTCTGATACCATATTGAAATTCAGCAGGATGATTTTATTGATATTAAAATTTGTATAGATACAGGATACAAGAGTTATAAACTAGAAAAGATATAAACTAGGAAATACATAAATTAGAAAATATCTGGAAAGGAAAGAAAATAACTAAATGATTCTAAGAGAGACAATGATCAAAATAGTCTCCAAATTATTTGTACGGGATTATTTTTGTCTTTTAGATTAAAAAAATGGCTGATTTAGTTCATTTGCTCTTAAAATAGGAGCCATAATTGTCCCATTGTTAAAATGACGAAAATTAGATTTCGTGTTAATGCATGTGGTTATTTTAGTAATTTATATTTTCTTTTCATTTTAATATAATTTAATTTCTTTACTTATCTCATTTGAGATATAATCTATCAATAACATTCCCATCATTTTTTAGTTCATTTCAGTAGCTCTGTGATGAAATTAATACATATTAAATTTATAATTTTAGCATGTATTTTCGATAAAGTTTCTACAAAATTTTTCTAACTTAAATTGTTGCAGCTTCTGTAAACTTTTCAATATATAATTTACTAAATTCTCTCTCTTTTTTAGCACCATCCATCAACATTAATTTCATTTTCCATCATTTTTAACTATACGACAATTTTAGCCTATATTAAAAGTCTAGGGATTGCATTGAACCTTCTATATAATCTGGGACTAAAATGCCCTGGCGCAAATTGTTGGGATAAGCAGGAGAAGAAAGTCCAAGCCCTAAGTTCTTTCCTTGGCCTTAACCATCCAACCTTGCTTCATCAGATTGACAAATCTTCTTTATTGTCCTTGCCACACCTATTGATGACCCCTTTTCATCTTTAGCTTTGCTCCTCTCTCTCTTGCATGTCCTCCACATCTCTCTCCTTCTTACTCTCTGTCTTGCAATTGTTCTCGAGCTCTCTTGAGAACTCCAAGCACTGCCTCTATATGCGTCATCCATACACCTAGCCAACCCTTGCCGGTGTCAGCCTCTCATCAGCACAACTCCATAATCCATCTAAAGACTAGGTCATAATTTTGTGTAACTCAGTTTTTGTAATAACACAACGACTATTAATTTTTAATTATTTTAATTCTATGAAAAAAATCAAGAGTTTGTTATGACGGTGCCTAAGAGAAATTTAGTCATTTTTCATTTATTATTGTTTAGTTGAAATAGGGCTAATATGTTTAGGGTTAAGGTTATGCTTGAGATTATTGTTGTGAGTCTTAGGTTTAGGGTTTGGGCGAGATTTTCAACCCCTCGAATTGTAGGAATTGGGAGAGATCACCCAAATCTCGAATAGTAGTTGCTTATCTTTATGTATTCGTGTTGTATTACTTTGATTTGGTGTTTGTGAAATAAAATGTGTTTGCTCTGATTTATGTGAGAAATCTATTTCAGATCATATCAAATGGTATTAGAGCAACGATTCTTGGTAGAAATGAGAGGATCCTTGTGCACAAGATAGGGCGTGATCGATATAGTTGCTAGCTAGGAAGCGCCCGATGTACAGGGACTCGAAACTCCCATCAGTCTCCATTGGATCACACTCGAGTCTAGCCCCATCTTACATTTTCATGGGAAAGATAAAAGACCTAATATCGGTTTTCTTAAAAATGTCCTCAATTAAGACATTTGCGATATTAATAAAAGAGGTTGCAAGCTTGTAGGATACTGTAGTGTCCTTGGTCTTCAAAGATGATAGTGATACAACTAAGGGGTAGGAGCCTTTCGTTATGGGTCTTTCAAAGCAGGTAGATGAGAGCATGACTTTGGTGGCTTTTGATGGTAGACATAGAAAAACTATCATGTCGATGGATCTAGCTCATCCACATCTTTAGAAGTGAAAACTCCCATTTATTGAGCAACGAGAAACTAAGACGTATTCTTTTAAGAAAGAACGTATTAAATAAATTTTAAAAATTGATTAAGCAGCGAATGCAGTTGAATTCACCAAAAGATCTTTAAGTGGCAGAGAAGTCCAAAGAGTCCAATTATTGCCTAGGTCATAGGCATTTTGGTGATCTTATAGAAGACCGCTTCGCCTTCAAAAATTGGCTTGAGGCACGATACATGTCAGGGAGATTGAGATTTCTGAGTGGTACTTGGAGAAGCCTTTTGGGTCAAGATCAACCAAAGTTGCTGTGGCCACTCCAATCATGCCTTCCCCAGATGTTGCTAAGATTTTATTTTCTTTCAGTTGTAATGCGAATGTAAGCTCAGGAGATGATTATGATATTCCTCCTGATAGACTTTGTACTTTTATTAACACTACCATTGTCGGTCCCAAGCCTGTATGTGAAAAGTGGAGGGTTGCGTTAGGTAGTCGATAGTCAGTGTAAAACTTGTCGAAAAAAATTATGACATGAATCTTTTTGATCGTTCAGTAAGTGCTAGGGCGTCCTCTGAAAGCAACACGCTGTTTGGCCTGAATACAGTGAAAAGTGTGCAAGGGACGCTATACCGGCGTCCGGGTACAGTGTCAAATAAGCAAGGGTTCTCACATTACAGATGAATGCCGGTAAAAAGGTTAGTCCATGAAATTAATATTAAGATAGAATCTTAGAATAGAGGTACTCTCAATGGTAAATTGATGAAATTAGTTGATATTATGATTCATAGAACGATTAATACCTTATGTATTCAAAAAACTAAATGGGTTGGACAAAAGGCTAAAGAGATTGATAACTTAGGTTTTAAACTTTGGTATTCTCGTAAGAGTCGCACTAGAAATGGTGTAGGGGTAATTATAGATAAGAGTTTGAAAGATAATGTTATAAAAATTAATAGAGTTGAAGATAGAATTATAGTTCTTAAGATTATTATTGATACTAAGATTTCTAATATTATAAGTACATATGCTCCTAAAGTAGGTTTAGATATAGGGTCTAAAGATAAATTCTGGAATGACTTAGAAGACTTAATACAAATGATACCTCTTGAAAAAAGAATTTTTATTGGAGAAGATTTAAATGGACATGTCGGTAGAGTGGTAGAAGATTTCAGAAATATTCATGGTGGCTACGGTTTTGGAGTGACTAATGAAGAAAGTAGAGTCTTTTTAGATTTTGCTTTAGTGTATGATTTTATTATTACTAATACTTTATTCAAGAAAAGAGATAAGCATCTTATTACTTATAAGAATGAATCTAGTAAAACACAAATTGATTATTTTCTTATGAGAAGAAGAGATCGTCGAGACTGTAAAGATTGTAAGGTCATTCTAAGTGAGAATTTAAATACTTAACATCGATTATGAGTTCTAGATTTTAAAATGAAAAGTTGTAAATTAAAGAACATTAGAACTTATCATCGTAGAATTATATAAGGAAACTTAAAAAACACAAATAAAATTATTATTATGACTAAAATTCAAGATGTCAAAATTTGGAAAGTTCATGAAGAAGCAAATGCTATGTGGGATAAAATAACAAATATTATTTAACAAGTAGCAAAAGATGTACTTGGTGAAACAAAAAAAAATCTATAAATAAAAATAATTGGTGGTGGAATAATAATGTGCAAGGAAAGATTAAATATAATAAGTTATGTTATAAAAATTAGTTTAAATATAAAAGCTTAAAGAATGTGAAAAATATTAAACAGCGCGCAGAGAGTCTAAAAGATCAATTTGTGACATTAAAATTTCTGTTTTTAGTGATTTTTATAATAGATTAGATACTAAGGAGGGTGAAAAATATATGTATAAACTAGTCAAACAAATAGAAAAGAAAAATAAAAATTTAACTCAAGTAAAGTGTATTAAAGATGAAAATCAAAAGTATTTTTCTTAGAAAAAGATATTCAACATAGGTGGGTGAGTTACTTTGATAAACTTTTTAATAAAGTTTCTGATAATACAATCGACCTTAGTGATCTTAATATTGTTAATAATAATAAAACATATCATTTTTATCGTCGCATTAGTAAAAAAGAAGTTGAGGATGCTTTAAAGAAAACCAAGGGTAGAAAGTCTGTACGACCTGATGATATCTCAATTGAAATGTGGAAATATTTAGGAGATTTGAGAGTTTTTTGGCTTATCAGATTCTTTAATATTATTTTAAAAACTAAAAAAATGCTTGAGGAGTGGAAGAAGAGTATTTTGGTCCCCATTTTTAAGAATAAAGGGGATGCACAAGAGTGTGCAAATTATAGAGGAATTATGTTGATGTGTCATACTTTAAAATTATGGGGGAGGGTAATTGATTGACCAATTATTTTCTTATTTCTGTTGGATTACATCAGGGATCGGCTTTAAGCCCATATCTTTTTGCTTTAGATATGGATGGTCTTACTGGACATTTACAGGAGGATGTACCTTGGTGTATGTTTTTTGCTGATGATATCCTTTTCATATATAAGACGAGAGAAAAAGCCCAGGAAAAACTTGAATTACAGAGGTCTACATGAGTCTAAAGGCCTTCATTTGAGTAGAACTAAAACTGAGTACATGGAATGTAATTTTAGTAGTAGTAGCTCTAGTGACAAAAGTGTAACGTTAGGTGATCGAATTATTAAAAGGTGTGAACGATTTATATATCTTTGGTCTATTGTTCAAAGCGATGGTGATATGGATGGGGATGTTAATAATAGAATTCAAGTTGGTTGAAGTGGAGGAATGCTTTGGGCCTTTTGTGTTATAGCAAAGTACCACTTAGATTGAAAGGAAAATTTTATAAGGTGGTGGTGAGACCTGCAATGTTCTATGGCGCTAAATGTTGGGCTTTAAAAGAAAAGCATAATACTAGTTTAAGTGTTCTCGAGATGAGAATGATTAGGTGGATGAGTGGCTTTACACTTAGAGACAAAATGCGAAATGAATATATTTGTGATAGGGTTGGTGTATCTTCAGTGACGGGCAAAATTTGAGAGAGTCGTCTTAGATGGTTTGATCACAATAAAAGTCGACCATCTGACTATCCGATTAGGAGAGTAGAGGTTTTATATTCAATTTATGTTAAGAAAGGTATAGGTAGACCTAGGAAGACTTGGTCTTATTGTATAAAAAATGATCTTAGTTTATTAGAACTAAATGAAAATATGCACTAAATAGGACGCAATGGAGAAAAATGATTCATATAGCCGACCCCACGTAGTGGGATTAAGGCTTTGTTGTTGTTGTTGTGTAGAATTTATACTTTTAACGATGAAATGAAATAATACATTTATGGTTATTCTCATATTCTCATAGTTGTATGGCTAATTCATGAAATTTTGATGTTAATGATGATGAAGATATTGAGGGAGAGGAGAAAGATCTGTTTTTGCCTTCCCTCAATGGCATGTATCACATGTATGATTGTCTTAATGATCCATCAGATGACACATGCCAAACCACTTCGTGACCTAGCCTCCCAAAATAATTACAATTTAGGAATTTGGAAGGTCGGGTTCGAGGCACATAAATGTTGCGATAAGAACTAGCTGGGAAGTCGCTTATGATGAGAAAGGGTTACAGTCGTGATTAGAGCTCGTTGGAATGCCAATGATCACGATACAGTTGTGATTAAAGTTTGTTGGGAAGTAACATTAGAGTCGTGACGTAGAAGTGACGCAGGGTGTGTGATTTATTCACGATCGAGCTAGGTGGGAAGTGACGATGTGATCACACAATACTTTTGCGACTTGAGCTAGTTGGAAAGACTACTGATCGTGTTATGCGAGGGTCATGGCGTACAAGGTCTCCCTCGCATGCTTTCGTGATCGTAGTAAGGGCTAGCTGGGAAGCCATCGACTGGATCTCTTTGGGAGATGCATGATTCTGTGACCGCATATCGTGATACAGTCACGATTTGGCGTCATTCGACTAACTTGGAAAGCTAATAATAGGATTTCAGCTTACAATATTTCCCCCATTGTAATCAAAATCATTCTGAAATAATGACAATAAAGAAAGTAGATGTTCTAGAGAAAAAAATTAGAGGGGAACAAACACGAGCAACAATAACAAGAAGGTTTCACGTGACATCAGCGCAACGTTGCCACTTCAGGCGAACTGGGAGCTACGATATTAAGTGAAGGATTTAGGAGTGGACTCGAGCTACAACACTTGGAAGAAGTAGCACGACATTCATATGACTTGAATGGAAGCAAGCGTGATCGAACAAAGGAGTCGGGAATGAATTCGAGCGGTAGCCTCTGGAGGGAATTGCACGGCATCATGAGGTTTGTAACGAGCGGCAATAGATAGAGCGTGACGTCATGCAGTTTAGAGATAGAGAAGATTTCTTCAAAGAATTTTGGTTTGGGATAGGAAACCACGGTGGGTGGGACCCCGACGGAGGGCTGCCTCCAATTGCGCTAGTGTCTTTTGTTATCCAGCCTTCCGTTTGTAAGGCGATTTAGAAGTAATGATGGGAATTAGATAGACGGAGAAGAGCGGGGGAATTTGTAAGGGACTGATTTCGACACTGCACAATATTCAAGGAGACAAAATGGTGTTTTGCGGCAATCCCAATTTGTACAAGATGGTGGCGTTGAAAACTATGATGAAGGCTATTCAGGACGCTAGACTGAGATTCTTGATTGAGTTGTATATCATGGAAGTGGCATATGATACAGAGTTGGTAGAGATTCAGGTGCTTTATAAGCTACTGGATGAGTTATTTGCAGTGACAGTATTCTCCAGGATTGATTTGAAGTTAGGATACCATCATATTCATATGCGACTGAAGGACGTGTACAAAACATGTTGAAACGGTGAGGGTCGCTACAAGTTTATGATTAAATGAAAATGGATCTCCATATGATGACCCCACGTGGGAGCCATATGACTTGATCCAACAACAGGTTTTTCCACCTTGAGGATAGTGTCTTTTTAGGAGGGGAGTAATGTTATGATGACGTTTAATGAAATTTTAGTCTTTATTAGTTTAAGAGAAATTTAGTCATTTGTCATTTATTATTGTTTAGTATAAATAGGCTAATATGTTTAGGAATGTATGAGATTATTGTTATGAGTCTTAGGGTTAGGATTTGTGAGAGATTTTCTACTTCTCGAATTTTGGTAAGATCGCTTCTCTCTAATTGAAGGTGCTTATCCTTATGTATTCGTGTTGTATTGCTTTGATTTGGTGTTCGTGATATAAAATATATGTTTGCCCTGATTTCTATGAGAAATCTATTCCGGATTGTATCATATTTTTATTTTGCATATGAAAATTGATAGACACCAACTATTTTTATAAGTATATCCAAATTATTAAGTTGAATTTGTGAATTAATCAATTGTTATTTACCCAAAATTACTCGTATAAACTCTTTTGTTTACCTATTTATGATAGTAAATTTAAATGTTGACTTGAGATGTACTACAAATCTAGTTAGTATCTGTAATGACCTTATTTGCACACAAATCATAATAATTTATATTAATTACTCTAATCAATTTTTAATTTTAACTTATTATTAATTAATCATGCATGGTTGAGTTAAACAATTTATGGATCATTACACATCAATATTAAGATTTTTAAAATGAAATCGAATGAGTGGGTTTGGTTTGGTTTGGGGTTCAGGTAAGGATTTAGTTAATTGTATGTTGTTTATTTATTTATTTTTTCTGGTTAGTATTTTGCTCGTAGTATTCTGCACCTAATTCAAAACATATGATTATGGTTGAAAGTTCAGTCACCCATTTACCAAAGATGTAATTGGCCCATTGGTCCCCAAATATTTGCTGGCACAATAGTATTTCTTTTTTGTTGTTTGGTACCATCATATTGAATACGGTTGAGATAATTTGAAGAACTAATGTGATAAACAGAAGCATCAAAAATTCATTCTCAACATTGAATAATCATTAGATTGTATTGAAATAGATGTTTTGCTCATCTATGAAATGTGATTTGTGCTTTTATCAAGGCTGCAAAAATCAGACTAGATATCAAACCGGATGATGCAATAAATTATAAATATATTTAAATATTACACAAATAATATATTTTAAAAAATTGATTATTAAATATAAAATAAATATCCTAGTATTTAAATAACAAACACCATAATAATTCTGATAAGTTCTTTTAAAATTTAATAATTAATTTTAAAAAAATTAAAATATGAATTATGAAGGAGATATTACAATAATTTTAAAAATGTATAATGAATAAAAATTAAAGAAGTAATATTTACAATAATTTTCTCTGCCATGCTTGTAGAAGATCCCAAAATATGTTGGCTGCTCTTCCTCCCATCCTTGTATCTGTCACGTGGCACTAAGGAGCCCTTTGCCCACCTCGGAATCATCTTCTTCCACAAAAGACAAAACTCAATTTATTACCCTCTTTAACTCCCATCCCTTAATCTGCCACGTGGTACTGAGGAGCTCTTTGCCCACTGCGTAATCATCTCCTTCCTCAAAACTCCATTTACTACCCTCCAGGACTCCATTTTCAATGCCTTTCCTCTCCATTGGAAACTCCCCATGCAAAGCCCTCCTACATTTCCAATGCCGCATAGGTAATCAAGGTGGAATCGGTTCACCGATCTAATGTTTGAACTGCCGGTTTGCATCCAAAAATGATTTTCTATGTGGTCCTGACCGAGCTGGTCACCGGTTCACGGTTGAACTGGCTGGTCCGGTCTGGTTTTCTAAACATTGATTTTTATACAGTGCAAATATCCCTCTCCTCTCTTTGTTAGTCCTGTATTTTCTCAAATCTTCATGCCATTTCTTAAATAAATGATGTACTACTATTCATGTGGTCAGTATTCAAGTTTAATTTCTTGAACCACATGCATTGTCTGCAAATAAAGATTCTTAATCAATGATTTCTGCAGTATTTGTATACCCTTTATGCGTAGGAAGTAATTAAAAACTGCTTATGCTCAATTGCTTGGAACAAAAATAAGGTTTCGTTTACCATTACTACCATAACACGGTTCACTTACGTGCCTCAAATGGAATTATTGTCTTTTAGATAGAAAAATCTGTTAATTTCTACATGTTTCAATGATCTAATGGTGAAGACCTTCCAAATAAGAAGCCTATTTACTTTTTTGCGTGATCATCAATCCACTAATTTGGTATGTAATGTTGTTTTGTGCATATTAGCCCAACATTTTTTGCGCGATATTTTTTTCCTTGTAAAGTTTGGGAAAGTAGTTAAGGTCATACTGAGGAGTTGTAGATATTGACAAGGGCATTCTTAGCTTCTTGATTTGTTCGAGCACATGTGCATAGGACGCTATGGTGGGGAGCCAAATAGTGGGTTTTCACCTTTTTTCAGAGCGACGTGCATTTTTTTTGGAGTAGCTTAATTTGAATAACACTGCTCTTGGAAATGCACCCACCATTATGAATCCATTCCTCATGCTTTCGTTGGCAATTTCATTTTCATCGAAATGTGCTCTCAACTATGCATTCAAATTCTTAGTTTGTCTTCTATTTGGTCTCTTGCATGCTTTTTGGCACATGCTTTGTGGATTTGGTTTTTTCTCATTTGCACGCATGTGTCAACATTTTGGAGATTTTTTGAAATAAAATTATTTTAGACATTTTATTTGCATCTATGTTTGGGGTATATCTTGTGGGGGTGAGGTTTACACTGATAAGTAGGGGTATTGTGCATGTGATCTTCATATTCATAATGAGGTTGATGTGCATAAGCGATGAAACATTCATATTTGTGCTCGTTAGCAAGCCAGTGAAGTTTGTGCAAGTCTATTTTTTCACTTTTGCTCTTTTGCACAACTTCTTGTGCATATTAAGATGTTATACTTTTCTTATTTAATTTTTTGGTCTTTTTTTTAATACTTTGGTGCACCAATTTTGTTAGATATTTCAAATAAATTTTGGATAAATTTTGACAGTGATTTTGTAGCCAGGCTTGCCTGCACAACTTGAGAGTGATGTAAGTAGGGCTGCCAAAAAAGCTCGTTGTTCGCGAATAGCTCGTGTTTAAATCGTTCGTTAAGTAAGTGAGCCGAACACATATATTTTTTAAGCTCGAATTATAAATAAGCCGAACACTAACAACCCTTTGTTCAATTGTCTTCGACTTGTTTTAGCTTGAGATAAGGAAATTATATATATTAGTTATATAGAAATATATTATATATATTCATACCTAAGTTTAAATTACCATAACTCATGTGGTCATGTGATTCTGCGTCTTTTATTGCATAATAATAGTACATGTTCGAATCCAACACTCTAGATTTATTCTTCTAATTAATTTAAACCACAGAGTTTTGAGCCAAACATAAGGCAAAAACAGACAAGAATATGTAAATCGAGCGTAACACAAACACGCTGTTCAAAAGCAAATTTCGAGCACGTGCCAATTTTGAATGAGCTGGACATGAACCACACCTGAGCTCGCTCAAGCTCGACTCATTTATAGCCCAAGATGTAGATGTTTTTACCACGTTGCTTAGAAAGATGTGTATGTGGTATACAAAACACTTTGATGGGTACTTGCCATGCCAAAAGAGACTCTAAATGGGAATTTAGAGTGATCTCCTGCACAAAACATAGTCTTATGTAGCAATTTAAACTCATTACTATGTCAAGAAAGGTGTGCATTTTGAGCCCATGAGACGATTAAAAAAAAATACCTTATGTACCGTCACTTGGTGTAGCAGGTATTTGTGTGAAGCTGGGAGCAAAATGGACAGGAGGCCTGTGACACAAAGGAGAATTGTAGAGATTGAAGTGAAAGGCTTAGTAGTAGGGTTGCCGAAGCTGTGTAGGTGAGAAAAAGAGGGATGAAAAAAGGCACGAGTTGTTGGCGGGAAAGAAGAGAAAAAGGGGGAGAGAAAAAGTAATGTTCTTTAAAATTTTCTCGGGAAAGGGGTGGTGGTTGCCTCCATGTGGTTGTGGCGTGGTGCTCATCATTGTTGACCATCGAAAGATGCTCGTCATCCAACAGGAGTGTGCATGCATTTATTAATACACACACATTTACACGTGTGCATTCATTTAATATTTATGTATAACTTAAAAAAGTATATGCTAAGCATTTATTTATTTTTAGAATTCTTTTTTTGCATTTGTCTTTGTGCATGTGCAAACTCCTAAATTTTTTATCTTTTATGAATTATTGATTTTTGCTTCGCTAACTACAAATAATTTATGGTGGATTTTGATGGAGTGTTGTTGCATCAACACACAACTATGGGCCATTTTGGATTGTGTATTCGACCTACCACCCTATAACTCTCACTTCATATTTGTGGCACAAATATTGATAAAGAGGACCTTCAACCCAAGTTTGCTTACACTCGAAGCTCGTTTTGGCACACGACAATTGAAAATTTGGTTACAATTTTAAGTCCATGAAATTTTATGTTTTAGTTCCCCATCCCAATCATGGAAGATAAAAATGATGCGGGGGTGCTGCAAGTACCACACGCCGACTGGCTCGGACCTGTTGGGAGAAGCATCGGGTGGTCGTTCCTTATGCTCCCTTCTTTATCCCAAGACTATTTATATGTTGTTTGTTGTGTCTTAGATTAGCTTTTGCTTCAAATTTACTGCCATCAACGTTTTTCTCCATTTCTAGGGCTGTATCTGAGGACAGGTGGCACTCTGGTTATATCCTGCTCCAATGAGATTGAGAGAGTAGGCGACGTATAGAGGACATAAAGATTTCAGATTATAAGTGGATCTACTGGAGTTAGATGGAGGGATGAATCCAGATGATTTCATCAAATGGTTGTAGTCGGTCGATAAAATCTTTGAGTATAAATAGGTGCCAAAAGATAAGAGGGACGAATTAAAAATGAGTACCTTTTTGTTGTGGGGAAATTTGCAAATGCAAACGAGAGAAAAAAGTGACTAGATTACCAGATGGGAGAAGAGGAGGAAGGATATATGCAAATGAATTACTTACCTCGTCACTACTGTCGGATATATTTCTGAGGCTCTATCACCTACAACAGATAGTCCTATCAGTGGAGTTCACGACACAGTTTGATCAGTTTCATAAGAAATGAGAATTGGTCGAGCCAGAGGGACATACTATAACCTGATATCTCAGATTCTTGAAGCCAGCTATCAGTAACATTGTGCAACTGCAACCTTATTTGTCTTTCGTAGATGTTTGGACCTTAGCCTTGAAGATGAAGAGATGGCATAAACAAAGCAGATAACCGTTCTCCTTTAAACAACCACCTAGAGTTGCAACTACCGACAATGGTACATCTGGAGGAGTTGGGAAGACTGAATTGGGAAGTGGCAAGATAGATCTGAATGAAAATGAAACCCAAAAAGAGTAATTCACCCAGTACAATTCTTCTCAGGAAATGTTTTAATTGTCATGACTATGGACACAACTTTTAATTGCCCACGAGCCGAGTTATTTCATTTGTCGAGCTGGTTGTTATCGAGGAAGTGGGTGAGTAGGAAGCAGAGAAGGATCAAGAGGAACTTCAACTTCAGGAAGATGAGGGAGAAATGCTAGTGGTAAGGAGGGTCCTACAAACTGAGCTAAAGAAGATCATTTGTGGCTAAGGCATAATATTTTTCGCAACAAGTGTAACATTAAAAGAATGGTCTGTAGCCTAATTATTGATGGTGAGAGTTGTGAGAATGTAGTATCCACTATGATGGTGAGGAAACTTGAATTGGTCACATAGAAGCACCCTCAATTCTACTCCCTTATATGGTTGAAAATAGGAAATGAGATAAGCGTTGATCAACTGTGCTTGGTTGAGTTTTCTATGGGAGATCAGCTAAAGGAGTAGGTGTGGTGCGATTTGGTACCTATGGACACTTGACATATTTTGTTGGGGAGGCCATAGTAGTTTGACCGTAAGGCCCAGCATCATGGCTTCAAGAACACTTGTTCATTCAAGAGTGATGGAAGTCATATAGTTCTTCTGCCTGTTAGTGACACGAGAGGAGTAAACATCACAGAGGATACGGTAGTCCCAAAAGCCATCTTATGCAGTTGGTACGAGAGGCTCAAGTT
The DNA here is from genome assembly GCA_022702705.1 of Papilionanthe hookeriana x Papilionanthe teres. Taxonomy (NCBI): domain Eukaryota; kingdom Viridiplantae; phylum Streptophyta; class Magnoliopsida; order Asparagales; family Orchidaceae; genus Papilionanthe; species Papilionanthe hookeriana x Papilionanthe teres. The sequence goes on along the minus strand of CM040434.1, from coordinate 57,995,211 downwards.
GCAATGACATTAGGGTCTGTTTGGGGCAGGTGCAGCAGTTTGAAGAAGATGCTGTGGAAGAAACTGCTGTTCAAAAAATTAGGGTAACTATTACAAACTTACTTTATTTTAAAAATTCATATTGCAATTTTTTGGCAGTCACCATATTTTAACAGCTCAGGTTGAAAAAGTAGTTTTGTACTATAGAAATTTTTAAAAGCAGCAAGAAAATTGTTTCCCAAACTTAACTATATTAGTGGTTTGAAAAGGCAAAACAAATAAAAAACTGTCTCAAATAGACCTTTAGTCTTGTTAGAGGGAATCGTGGTGGTTGAGATACTGGAGTCTATACAACCATTACTATTTGACTTTCAAGACTGTCAACCTTCCAGATGGATTTACACTATTAAGGGACATTCAATATGCCATAGATCTCATTCCCGGATCAGTGTTGCCAAATAAGCTTATCTATTAATTGAGATCTACAAAGTACGAGGAATTACAACGATAGATACAAGATCTCACAGTGAGAGGCTTGGTTAAAGAGAGTACTAGTTCGTGTGCTGTCCTCACTTTAATGGTGCCTAGTAAGGACAGATTGTGAAGGATGTGCATTGATAGTCGAGCCATCAATAAGATCATCATCAAATACATGTTCCCCATACCTCACCCGGATGACCTCTTGGACCAGTTGCATGGGGCCATTGTCTTTTCCAAGATTGAATTATGCAGCGGATGTCACAAGGTCCGGATGAAACCATGGGACGACTGGAAACAACATTCATGCTTTTTGAGCTGTCCACTGCACCCAAAACATTCATGAGGTTAGCAAAATCAAGTGTTTCGAGCTCACATTAGGAAATTCTTAGTGGTTTGCTTTGATGTATTTCGGTATACAACAGATGGAAAGAGGAGCATTTGCAGCACCTGGGGATGGTTTTTGAAGTTTTACAATCAGATAAACTATATGATCACCCAAAGAAGTGTCACTTTCTGACAAAACATGTATGTTTTTGGGTTATATTGTGTCTAATGCGGATATTCAAATGGATCCTACAAAGTTCGAGGCCATCATGAGCTGGACGACCCTACAATCCTTTATTGAGTTGAGAGTATTTGAAGTTGGCATAATTCTGTAAGCGATTTATTAGAAGCGTCAACACCATCAAGACTCCTCTGATAGAAGTTTTGAAAAAGGAGAAGTTCCAATGGATGAATGCAACTCAGTTCAATTTCGATACTTTGAAGGTGAAAGCGACTTCAGGCACAAATATTGGCATTAATGAACTTCAATCAACTATTCGAGGTGGAGTGTGATGCCTCAAATATGGAATCGAAGCAGGATTGAGCCAGGTAGGCCACCTCGTTATCTTCTTCAATGAGAAGTTGAATGAGGCTACGATAAAGTGTTCTATGCGATCGTGAGAGTTCTTAATCACTAGAGTCACTACCTACCGATGAGCGAGTTCACGTTATTTACATATAGATTATAAGGCTTTGAGGTTTTTGAACAACCGGAACACACCGAATGCTCGACATGTGTCCTGGTTTGGGTCCTTGCCATCTTTCTAATTCGTGCTTAAGCACAAGGTGGAAAGTTAGAATCGAGTAGTAGATGCACTGAGCTGTCGTGATTTGCTGATCATTTCTATGCAAACTCTAGTCATAGGATTTGAGGTAGTGAAGGAGTTATACATGGTAGATCAAGATTTCAGAGAGATTTGGGAGCAGTGTCAGGGGAAGACTACCAAGTAGTATCATAGAGTTGATGGTAATCTGTCCAACTAGAATAGGTTGTGTGTTCCGCAAGGTTTACTAAAAGGATTCATTATTCAGGAAAGATTCATTATTCAGGAAAGTCATAGTAGAGGACTTGCTGGACATTTTGGCAGAGACAGGACTCCAAACTCGTGCGAGAACACTTTTTTTGGCTCTGACTGGCAAGAGATGTGGAGTGGCACATTATACAATGTTGATGTTAGCATGGATTTTGTGGTGGGTCTTTTGAGGACACATCAGAACAAGGATTATGTGATGGTGCGTTAGTGGATAGATTTTCAAAGATTATGCATTTTGTATCTTGCCATTGAATGTTGGATGTATCAAATGTAGCTAACTTGTACTTCAGGGAGGTTTGAGACTGCACAAGATACCCAATAACATTTTTTCTGAAAGATATGTTAAATTTGTGAGTCACTTTTGGAGGATCCTACGAGGGAAGCTTGGTATTAAGCTTCAATTTAACCCAACACTCTCAACCACAAGTGGACAGTGGGATGAAGGTAGTGAACAGGAGTCCAGGGAATATTTTGAGGTGCTTTATGGGAAGAAATATTAAGCAGTGTACTTGATTCGAGCCCAAGCCAAATTTGCTTATAATTAATCTGTGAGTTTGACCACGGGGCGCACCCCATTTGAGATCGTGTATTGGCGCAAGCCCTCACTTCACTTGACTTGGTGCCACTCCTTCTGATATCAGAGATTAGTGATGATGCTGAGGAGGGGCTGCTAGAGATTCAGAGGTTACATGAAGAATGAGAAAAGAGATTACAAAGCAAAACCGCAAGTACCAGACATAGGTAAATAAAACTAGGAAGAAGGCAACTTTCCAAGAAGGGGATCTAGTGTGGATCAGGTTGAAGAAAGAAAGGTTTAGGTGGGATCCTTTGAGAGGCTCAAGTCCAGGACAGATGGATCTTTTAGGATTCTCAAAAGGTTGAATGACAATACCTACAAGATTGATCTACCAAGGGACTACAATATTTCTTTCAATGTAGCAGATTTAACTCTGTGCTACAAGGAACCATAAGGTTCGACTTTGACAGATGAGTTCGAAGCTTCCCCAATCTCGGGAGACTGTTATGTGGTTCCTACGCCCGATGTGGGGGTGCCTATGCATGCACAGGCGTGACATGTGCCGCAGTTCGACCAACTTGGTCCAGGTAGGAGAAGGATCAAATAGTCCTTCCTTGCGCACAATTCACTTTTATTTGGACTAGGATCCACTCGTCTTTATCCCAAGCTATATATGCTATTTGTTGTGTTGTAGGTCTGTTTTTGCTTCATATTATCTGTTGGTGCCTTGACTTTATCCTGCTCCAAGGTGGTGATTATGTCTTCCTATTCCTGCCTCCCGTGCTTCTTCAGCTGCTCGCTGTCACACCTCCTAGCAACACACCGCTTGCCGCTGCCCCTGCCAATCCACTTACTGCTTGCTGCCACACCCTCCAACAACCCAACTGTTTGCTGCCGCCCCTATCAATCATCCCCTAGTTGATGTCCAGCCGCAAGCCCACCTTCCCGTGCTGCCGCTAGACCTCTCTGCCACCTAAAGCTCTCCGTTTCAACTATCTCGACACACAATCCACCACCTTCGAACCTTGCCCTTGCCCTTGCCCTTGCCCTAGGGAGTCTTTGTGTTTGTCATTGTTTTTCCTATTTTCAAGTGTCTTTGTTTGTAAGCCCATTTGAATTTCACCAATAATATTATTATTCCATTGTATTTTGGGTTAACTCCGGTATCAAATAAGCATGAAAAGTTTTATGCTGAAGTGTTACCTTTTGTCCTTGTTGACAAGCTTAAACTATCATTGAAAAATTATGAACTATCTTAATATGATTTATGACAATAGAGTGCTTTCAATTTTGTCTGTGCTCTTTGGTAATCTTGTTTAAAAGTCTTGGCTGATTAATTCTATTATGCTCAAGATGTCCATTTGTTTTCTGAGAACATTGCAGCATTTGAAGACAGCTGTCTATTTTATTCATAAAGGTTCACATGCAGTACGAAATGTCCTGTGAGAATTTGAAAGGCACTGAAATGCTAAACATGAACAACAAGGAGTCGCAGCAAAATATTGTTCAATCAACGTACAACTATCTTAGTAATAGCATTCCATGGTGGAATTCAGCTGGGCCTCATATTGTGTTGTACCCTACTACCCCTAACTTATATGCCAACTTGAACAATGTGGCTTCAAATCAGTTAAAGCAAGATGGAAATCCGATTTTAGAGCAAGAGTCATCATCAACACAGTCCACAGGACATTCCCATCATGAAAATTCCGGAAAGAGTGAAGATAACCTCAAGGAACGGTGTGTCTCAGCACAATCTGGTGCAAGTCATGATAAGATGGACAAAAAAGGTATCCCGGTCCTCTTCTATTGTTTATTTTCTTGATATAGTGCCTCGGATTTTCTTAGTTTTATCTTTTTTCGTGAAAGTTGTATTTCTTTGATGATTGAAGCGGCGTGAATGCATTTTTTCTCTGTAACTAACTACGAACCTCTTGAAGCAGCCCCCTATATTTAATTAGCGCTATGAATTTATTTGAACTAATGAAAAGAATTTTGAATTATCGTCCCTGTGATTATGTAGAACCTTTGTCTTGAAGATAATGAAAACTTGCTTGATTTGTCTTGGTTTTTATATCAATTTCCAGCTTTGTGGTGTTATTCATATTTATTTATTTTGTTTCTTTTTTTATTTTTTTGACTTTTTTAAATATCTTGAAATATTTGCAGTATGCTTGTTCTCCTAGGTCCAGCATTTCATTTCATTTTGAGAGTTTCTGGCTTTATGGAATTGGTGCAGTTCACTTTTACTTGATACATATTCATTGTTATGTGAACCGCCTCGCATACTTCCTTTTTCTTGCATCCATCTGATATGCCCTACTGTTGTTTTGAAGGAGCCTGAAAATTTTTCATTAACTAACTTATTTGATATATTTAATTAAATGATTGTGATTTATTTAATTTTATGAAGCATTCTGTTGTTTTAGTGTTTCTGATCGTGGAGTACAAAGATTTGTACATAAAGGACTGCAGAAGCTGACTTGAATGGTTCTGAGGTGGTTCTACTGGTGCTGGTTTTGATGCATTGGTATACACTATAGTTTATTATTTCATGGAGAAAGTTGCTTAGCTCTAGATTAAGGCTTAAAATGGGTATGATTGGTGATAGGCTTCATAAAACTGAAATGAAGACATCGATTAAGGGTTATGATTGTCACTTTTCTTATTTGATTCTTTTTGCAATTGCAGTGCAATGATATTTCTCCTGTCTGTATAGCAGTACATAGAACACTAAACTAACCATGGTATTTGTAACAATGAACTTTTGCTTGTTTTATGTTTGCTTTGTTACATAACATGTTTTTTTTTACCATTTTAATAAGATGCAACTTAGTTAAAATGTAACTTAGTGTTTGAGGGCATCAAAGATATATTTTGATAACTATTTTGGTGCTATGACTTAGTCTCCATTAGTTATCTACAATGACTTTGATCATTGGTACAAATAGGCATTCATGATTCATACACTTTGTTCACTTCAGGTGATGAACACACTCAGGAGAAGCTTGAACAGGGCCATCCAAAACAGCTTTTATCGACAGGGAGCACCCAGTTTTTCTATGCACCTCAAAAACTTGATTGTAACCAGTCTCTTGTATGTTTTTTTAAGGAATATTTACATACGCAGCACATAATTCTTATGTATTTACATATCTCACAACTAAACTTTCATGTTTACATACATAACATTTTGGTGCTTTAAAGCCATGCTGAAAAAGGTTTATTTCACATTAAAAAATTGGTAATTGGGCCATTTTTGATGTGATATTAAAGATTTTGAGTGCTATGTGTGTAAAAATGATAGTTTGGGTGTGAGATATGTAAATACATAAGAATTGTGTGCTATGTATGTAAATGCTCCTTTTTAATTAATATTCTTTTTTAATTTTCAGGATATTTTCCATCCACATGGGTACAAATTTGTGGATGTATAGATGTGTAGATTTAGTGCCTCTCTTTTTATGCTGCGGATTAATGTTCAGTTTTTTTCCTAGCAGGCTTATGTTCCTTATACCTATTCGGATGCACACTATCCAGGAATCATGGCTACTTACGGGTCTCATGCTGTTGTGAGTTTTATCTTCCTTGATGTCACTATATTTTTTCCATATGTGCATTTTATGATAAAATTATAGATGGAACAGTGCATATTTACTATGTAAATGATTTTGAATCGGTATTTTTTTTGTGTGCGAGGGTTTTAAAAATGAATCAGTGGCAAAATAAGATTTTGCTCAATCTTCCATGGTCAGAAAAATGAAATTGTCTGAACTTGGTGTACAAACAGAAATGCTTGAATTGATGTTGGAAATATCAGAGGTAGGTTTAGCCCTATTGCTTAGTTAGAGGAGCATATGCTGCATTCTGAAATTTAATTTTTAGTTCCTAGCTTGAAGCGCTTTCTGTATTTATTGGTAAAATCCAACTTTTTGGTTCATCCAAAAAAATGATGAAGTTGACAGGTGGTCAAGTCTTTCAATCCCTCCCGATTCTCACTTATATGTAATATAAGGCTTTTTAAACAGAAGCATTAATGGCAAATGCATTACTTTTGGTATATGACGTGGTTGATATCGTAGAGACACTTAGAGCTAGCAGGATCTTAGAGTGGCCAGACCGGGTTTAGGGTATTGGGTAAGGTAGTGTAAGCCCTGCCTGTCTGGGGTAATTGTTTTTCATTTTTGCACCTTTTCTAGTGCTTATTCTCTATTGATTCAAAATGGAAAATATTACTTGCGTGTATTGGTTTATGCCTTAATCATGGTTTGGTTTTGTTAGATTGTATAATGATATTTAATTTGTACACTTTGTAAATATAAGCCTAGGTCTTCTCATACATTTATGCTATTTTTGTTCTTCTCGGATTTTGAAACATCCATCATAACTCGATCTTCGATTTATTAGGCATGTGTCCCTCCCAGTCTAAATTTGTAATTTCTCTCTCTCTCTCTCTCTCTCTCTCTCTCTCTCTCTCATATATATATATATATATATATATATATATATATATATATATATATATATATTCAGTTCTTGTCCTCTAAGAAAACAATTATATGCCCTATTCTGAAAATTTTTCTCTCCTCCACTGTCATAAAATTAAAATTTTTACATCTCATAGTTGAAATTTTCTTTATTTCATCAAAAAAATTATTGATATTTAGCTGATTTAAACTAAGGTGCATATTTTTATTTATATTTTTGGAGTTGATTTAGACATCAAATGTTATATCAGTATAAAATGTTGGATATGTATATGCACAACTATTACGTGACATGCAAATCCCACTTCAAAAATTTTACAATACTATAATCTGCCCAACATTTGTTTTATCCTACAATCTGTTCCTTCTAATGCTTTTTTCATTCTTGATCATCAGATTCATCCTCAAATGATGGGCACGCTGCCTTCTTCTCGCGTCGCTCTCCCCCTTCAACCGACAGGAGAAGAACCAATATATGTGAATGCTAAGCAATATCACGCAATCCTAAGAAGAAGACAGCACCGCGCAAAGCTAGAGTTTCAAACTAAACATGCAAAAAACCCCCGCAAGGTAATCGTTCTCTTCCCATCTCCATTTTTGTCGCTCCACCGAAAGGATTTGTCATCATCTAAAATGTGAAGTAAAGCTTGATACACTTTTCATATTTTTAGCCTTATCTACATGAATCCCGTCACCTCCATGCAATGAAGAGGGCTAGAGGAACAGGAGGAAGATTCCTGAACACCAAGAAGACTCAGGACGCTTCAGGATCCCATAATTTCTCTGGTTCTGAAACTCCGAAACCTGGAAGAATAGCAGTCTATGATAATGGCGCAGCAATCTCTTCTGCCACGCCGGCTTGTTCGGAAATAACGAGTGTTTCAACCAGCGGCGGGCCTGGGATCGTGCTTCAGCCTCAGACTCGTATGGGTTTCGCCTCCAATCTCCAGTCTCGTTCTCGTAGCATGTTCAACAATGGCCCCGAGCTTCGGGAGCCGATCACGAGGTAGAAATGAGTGGTCGTATTCGTGCCGATCTCCTGGCAACTCATCCTTGGCTTTCTTACTGTTTTTGTGAGGTTTTATCTCTTCGGTTAACTATTGTGGAATGTATATAGGACCCAGAAGTTGAGACTGGAAATATTTTTATGTAGTTTTTGGCAAACTTTGTTATTAGGACCAACCTAACAGCCAGGGCAATACCATGGCAAGCATTTTGAGGTGAATTGTTGTTTTAATTTGTTTTCTTTTTGCCTTGGTGCTGTATTGCATTTTTACCAATTTTTTTTTTTTTGAAGTAGAATTGTAAATATGTAGTAAGCAGATAATAGGATTAAAATTATAAATTATAATGAAAAATGACTGTATAAGGACTATGACATCATGCTATCTGTTCCTAATGATAGGCTTATGATGAGCAGTGATTATGCAGTAATTTTTCACTGTTGTTATTTGGGAGATTTAGATATATACCAAAGCCAAAAAATAACTAAAAAAAAATGGGGTTCAGAGCTCCTGTTCTAAGAATTCATTATTTGTTTTACGAAAATATTGAATTGTTTTTATATTTCTTCGGATCAATATTTCTTTTTATTATTAGTTTAATATTTTTGATAAATATTTATATGAGGATATTGTGCTCTAGTTTCTGTCTCTAAGCCATATATGATAATGCACTAGGCATTGAGCCGGCCTTAGGTGGGTAAGCTTGTCTTTGTTGAAAGCATATGGAGCTTTGATGTGTGCCAAATGATCTGTGGTGGTAGAATAATAAATTAGCGTCTCATAGTAATATGAGAAACATTACACACACATATAAAAGAAAAAGAGCGAGAGGAGACGTCTCTTTTTTATATAGAAAATACTAGAAAAGTAAAATACCATGGGGCCTAAATTAGTCGAAGAAATCCACTCAGGAATTGTAAGTACATAGGCCCACATTCTTCTTGAATAAGAGAAGATGAAATTACAACATTGATGCATATTAATAGTTCAACAATAATAGTTGTAACTGGCCATGAAGGTTATTGTTAATTGTTATAGAAATAATAGTCCACCGTGAATGTTGTTGACGGTGGTGGTAACATCTACTTGTCGTAAAATGTTGTAGTTGTAATCAAATTGGCCGTAGGCGGTAACTTCAAGAGCATCAGTTGGTCACAATAGTCGTAGTTGGGAGTTGCGCATGAAAGCATTCATAGGCCGCAGAGGTCAAATTTGGGAGCTGCGTAAGCTATGAGCCATGTAGACTGTAGTTGGTCAAAAATGTCATAATGGTGGGTTGTGAATGTTTGTAGGCTACAGAGCCTGAAGTTGGAAGTTGCATGAGTTGTGAGTCACATTGGCAGTTGGTCACATAGGCTGTAATTGTGAGTGATAATAACTTCTGTAGGCCATAGTGGTTGATGTTAGAAGCCACATAAGCTATTAACCATGTAGGTCATAGTTGGTGACATAGGTCATAGTGTTGAGATGTGAGAAGAGAACTTCAATAGTCGAGAGAAAGTCACCGTATTATGAGTATGACAATTGTAAGTAGTTATTGCAAGGTGCATTGTTACCCAATCTTTGGGGTGCGTAATTATAACATATTCGGGAAGAGACGTATTACATGAGGGACGCTTCATCACACCATACTCGGAGTGTATTGTTACACCATCTTCAGCGTGTATCCTTTCATCATTTTTGGGATGTGTCGTTCCATCATATGTGGGACATATCATTGTATCGTATTCAGGACGGGATATTACATCACCTTTGGAGTCGTTGCACCATCTGCAAGGTGCATCGTTGCACCATATTCAACATTAAATTATATCGACGCACTATTATGTAGGGTGATTTGATACTCAACATCGTACATTATGAATCCAAAAGGGCTTCATTACAACGAGCATGAGGCGACCGGCGATGGTTGATGGTGATCGACAAACAGTGGTCAATGGTGGTCAGTGACTGCAGAAGCGAGAAGCATTCTTCGGGTCTTTGGACCAGAACAACAATGGAATTCAACTTTTTCTTCTCCCAATCCAACTCTAGCTCTAGGTCTAGTACTTCCTCCTATTTCATAAAGTGGATAGAGCTCTATTTATAGAGCATGAGAAAGACATCCTTACAAAAAAATAGAAGTAATCCAAACCACTCAATTAGAGAGCCCAGAGAGATTCTCTAGCTTGATTTTATGACATTTTGTGGACCTTTGAGTGCTTTAATGATGTAAGAATTGATTGATCTTGAACTAATTAGATTTGCCTTTTCGATACCCTTGATTTGATTATAAGCTTGCCATATCCATTTAGTCTTCCAATCAATCGCCAAAATCTTCCAAAAATGACTTAACGACTTGACCCGGGTTTAACTTGACTCGAATTGGGCCAATTTTGGTGTCATTGGGTCTGTCACATGAGCGAGTCATTTTGATTATAGGATGAATTCTGAGAGATTTTTAATTTTAGTTTTTTTTTGTGCTAAAAAATGCTGTGAGATTCATGCTAATTGCCTTAAGATTCATGCCAAATGAAATTTTGTTGATTATATGTCAACAACCCTTGAATTTTCAGGTGATTTCACATTTTCGTTGAAAATTATTATAAATTTTATTATTTTAATTTTTCTTTATTATATATATATATATATATATATATATATATATATATATATATATATATATATATATATATATATAATGCATGCTAGAAAATCACGACCATAGAGTAATGGATTATCGTCTTAGCACTGCACAAGATTTTAGCACACACTCAAATAAAACAACCAGAAGTAACATTTGAAGTTTTATGTGGAAAACCTGTAAAGAGAAAAAATCATGAGGCATGGCTTAGTTGTAAAAAAGTACTATAAGTTGATGATTACAGAGACCCCTTGATCCACAGGCGAGAAAGATGGCACAAAGTCTTTTGAATTATAACGTTGATGTGTGAATGAGGCAACCGATGGCGATCGACGGTGGCAGGAGTTTTGCTGGACTTCAGCTCATTCTCAAAGCTTCAATTCTTTCTCAAATCTCAAGCTCTCCTCTACTCCCTTATGAGAGGGATGGTGTTTTGTTTATAAAGTTCTCGGTGCAATTACTGCAGGAATATGAATCACATTGATCAGACAGCTTAGTGGGCTTCCCTTGATATGACGATCTTAGATGAAGATTTGAGTTCTTTAATGATGTAAGAATTGAGTGATCTCGTGTTAGTTGGATTCGTCTTGTCAAGACGCTCAATTTAACTATAAACTTTTCAGATTTAACATTTGTTTGACCTTACAAATGTATCCAGAAACTTTCAATAACAATTTAATGGCTTGATTTGGTTCGAATTGGACCAATTTTAGTAACATTGGGTTCTTCTTGTCGAGCCGGTCAGTTTGATTAGGTTTGATAAAATCAGAGTTCTAGATGACTTTTATTGATGTTTGTACATTTTTTTGCTAAAAAAATCACCTCGATATCTGTCATGCTTCGAGATTCGTGTCGAATGTTAGAAATTTGTTGTTGACTTATCCGTTGCACCCCCACCCCCATCCCCATTTTTTTGAGCGAGACCGATTTCGTTGCTCAAAATACCAAAAATCTGTGAGCTCGAATTTTTGTGATTATATATATATATATATATATATATATATATATATATATATATATATATATATATATATTGGCAGATATAGTATATCAAAAGGATGAATTACATTTGATATGGGGGAGGTTAAAGAGTTTCCCATATAGCAAAAATTTCCAACAAGGACAAGGCAATGTACTGCAAAAAAACAACATTGGTTTTGACAGCTTCTTTAGCTAGCCAATTTGCCGGTTCGTTGTCCTCCCTAGGTGTGTGGCTCCAAACAACAGATATAGAAGTGGAAAGGGAAGAGATCTTTCTAATCCAGGTGAATAAATACCAAGGGGGTAGATTCTGTTTGAGAAGAATCTGTAACAGCTGAAGAGAGTCCATCTCCATATGTATATACTTACGATTATGGGAAAAAGCTAGTCTAAGTCCCTAGAAGACAACAACAACTTCAGTTTCAAATGCACAAGCAGTGGAGACAAGTACTAACAAGAACCACAAATATGAGCCCCTATAATCTCCGCAAAGTCCCCCAGTGCCAGCTACAGATTGTATGAAGCTCCCATCTGTGTTAATTTTGAGTCAAGGTGTTGTGGGTTTCCTCCAAATATCTAGGTTAACTCGTTTGTAATTCTGGTATCCCTTTCTGGTAGGAAGAATCTTCTACACTTTATGTAGGTAGGCCAAATAGTTGTTGATGATACATTGGGTAGATGACATTTTGTTGTTGTGTATCTTAGCATTGCCATCTAGATAAACCGGAAAATGATGAGGAGAATATAGAAACTTGATAATGTTCTCCAATCATGCCAGCAAGAGCCCAGGCTCACCCAATTGAACATTCTAGATTCAATATTAACAGATCTGAGCACTTTGGACCAGACCTCCTGAGCCATCAACAATGCAAAAACAAATGATTCGGTTATTTCTCTTCTAGTTGACATAGGTGACATCTGGAGGGGCCTCTGATCCCTTTCAGTTTTAAAATATCATCAGTGGGCAGAAAGTGTGAAGATCCTCCAACATAGAAAAAATATCGATGGAGAGATTAATTTATTCCATATTGGTTCACCCCAATCAGCTTTTGGCCATTTAAAGTAAGAGTGATAGATGAATTTTGAAAGGCTCTGATGGGAATTCTTTTTGGTAATCAATCTATCCTTCTTAGTTGGGTTGATATGAGTAGCGAAAACCTTTTTTTAGTCTCCTAGTCAATAATTCAATTGAGTTTTGAAGAATCCCAATGTTTATCTCTTCAGCAGTCTGCTACAATCCCAATATTGGAGGAATGCTGGGTGTATTGATCCCTTAATCTACCATCTATAGCCAATTGTCAAACCAAAAAATTATTTGACCATTACCCACCTCCCAGATAGAGATCTTCAGCTTGGGATCTAATTTTTAAAATCTCTTTTGATTTTTTTGAATCTCCAATTTTGGGTTGTACCTGAGTGGGGTGAAGACCTTAACAATATTTACCATGCATGAATTGAGCCCAAAGAGAATCCTTCATTTTGAATCTTACTCATTGCTTGCAGTGAAATATAAAGCTCATATGTTGGAAGTACTTGAAGCCAAGAACACCACAGAAAGTAGGTTTACAAAGCTTATCCCAATTAGCCCAATGCATTTGTTTGTTTTATCCTTCCCATATGAACTTATTAAAAGTGACTGCAAGCAGTTTCTGTGTACTTTTGTTCAGCTTTATCATTTGAAGCATGTATAATGGATGGAAAGGTTGTCAAGATACTTTTAAGAAGAGTGATCCTCCCACCATCAGAGAGGAACGAACTAGTACAACATTGAATTTTTAAGGTAATTTTCTCCACTACATCATCATAATGAGATAGCTTTCTTCTACCTTTAATAAGAGGCAAACCCAGGTATTTAAGAAAATGTTCAACACATTTGAAGCCATTGTAGTCTTCAATCCACTTCTTTATAGGATTGCCTGGTCTAGAGCTAACAAGAAATTGACATTTGGCTTTATTGAAAGGCATACCATAGATCATTTCAAACTTGTGTAGTAACTTCATTAAGTGTTTAACTGATTGTTTACTGCCACTAGAGAAGAGTATGACATCATCTGCATAAGCCAAATTGCTGACTAGGAAATTTGATCTGTGCCAATATCTAAGGTGAGAAGAATTATGCTGAACTTGGTTTAGCATCCATGACAAGTAGTCAAAGCCAAAATAAAGATAGTTGGAGATAGAGGGTCGCCTTTCTTGATACCCCTCCCAGCTTGAAAGAAGCCGTGACTCTCTCCAATGTAGTAATTGTTCCTCAGCCATCTATGGATTAGAGTGCAGAATTCCGTACTGAAACTCCTAACAGATAAAGCTCCAATGATAAACCTCTAGCTAATTATATCATATGCTTTACTGAGATCAAGTTTGAAGATGATGTTAGACCCTCTACAGGGTTTATCAATGTCAATTAGAAGTTTCTGGGCCAGTAGAACATTGTCATTAATACATCTCCCTTGCACAAATGAAGATTGGTTTTCACTAATTAGTCTACCGAATAGTAGCGGTCACCTGGAAACCAATATCTTACTGATAATCTTTGTGAAAGTATTGGTTAAGCTGACGGGCCTAAAGTCATGCCGACTATTCTTTCTTTTATCTTTTGAGATGAGCACAATAGAGGTAGCTGCAAAGTATTTAGGAAGATCAGTACCATTAAAGAAACTTTGTATTTATCAGGGGTTAATAACAAGAAAGGATAATAACAAGAACGCAGACGATGGAACGCAAACGAGCGGGAGGATGCAGACGCCCGAGCGAGACGATCGAGTGGGACGCCGACGTCGAGCGAGATGCAGACGATCGAGCGGGACGAGGCTTCAATCGAGCGGGATGCAGACGTCTGAGCAGGACGCAGACGATCGAGCGGAAGAGGCTTCACCTATGTCTTTGATACCATGTGAAATTTTTTAATAATACTCTTCATTGAGTCCATAGAGAATTCACCTATAAATAGGTGAGTGCAAGTAATGGAATGAGGAAAGAAATTAAGTACTTCCTATAATTATGAAATAACATAAATACCCTAAAATTAAGGAATTAAAATAATGACTAAATATAGCAAGTATTAAAGTATACTTGAGAGCAAAATTCCACAGATTGATTGAATTATGGTGATTCGTATAGGTATTGATCATGCGTGAAGAAGGATTACCACCATGTCCTCTTTCTCTCTCTTGAAGAAAAGAGCCACTGCGATCGTAATTAGGGGGGAGGGGTGGTCATGAGACTCTTTTCGTTGGGTGGGATCCAACCTTGAGAATTCCTACAAAAAATTTGGAGTGAGAAATCGGAGAGCGAGTTGGTTGGTTTTGCCCTTAATATTTTCAATATCAAATTCTAAAAAAAGAAATAGTTTTGCTTGCTAGGTAGCAATGATTTTCTTGGAAGCTAAATTCTTAAAATTCTTAAGAATAATGGATTTAGTGGCACAACAAGCTAAGCATAATAAAAATTTGGCATTTAATAAATCGTCATGAAATTTAAAATAGATTTTATAATAGGAAAAAATTCTTATTAACAAAAGGACGTAAATAGGTCAGTTTCTATTTTTTATTTGTATGCCTTAATTGTTTTTTATTTATAGAAGAGATTGGGGCTAATTTTTTTGGTTTTGAGTTATAACCCTATTTCGTTTTTTTCTGTCTCCCTGTTGGTTGATAGTCGAATAACTTCTCCCTGTTGATGTAGGCAAATTTACATCGAACCATGTAAATGGCATCGTGTTTGATTGTTTTTTTATTGTGTGATTTTGTTTCTATATTATTTTGCACAACAAATTCTTTCTTTTAATCTAAATGTAAACGAATCTAATTCGATCAAAAAATAAGAGCTTGAACACTTTCTACATCAAGTTTGGAGAAAAATGTATTGACTACTCTCTCTCTTATGGTAAATGTCAACTCAAAAGAAAAAAATACGATATCGGATATCAACATCCATTCTTGATAATATCTTGTATTTCATCTGATTATTTATCCAGCACTCAATAATATCAAATTTTATACTTCCAGGGCAAATTTCTGAAGTCAACTTCTAAATAATTATCCAAATTTGATTTGATAGGTCTCTTACTTGTCTTCTCATTTATATATGCAGTAAAATCAAACATTATAGTTTTTGTCACCCTCGTTTTGCTTGCTTCTAAAACCTTGTTTAGATTTTATGTGCTTGAAGCTTTAGATATAAATGCGTCACCAACATCATCAATCTCAAGCTCAACAAAAGTATCATGCTCCACATAAAAGTTAAACAACAAACTTCAAATATATGATATATTTCTCATACTTTCATCACTATTGTATATTTTTTTATATGCAAATTCAATCACTGCAAACTTAATTGTAGGATCCATGATTACTCCAAAGCCCATGAGCAAAATGCATTCACCTTAATACTTGTCAAATTTTTCAGCTTTATGGTCATTTCGCTTATGGAAAAATTGGAGGTAACTGATCTATCATTTAACACATTCTTGAGTATGCAAATTTGTGAAAAAAATAAACTATTAGTTGGATATTCCGTCACTAAAATTATGGTAGTTGCTTCGTTAAAGAAATCAAGAACATCACAATCCTTTTCAATGTTATTCCACTCTTTTTTATTGGGACAATTCACATATGTAATGTCACTTTCTTCATCTGAAAAAGAAAGTTTCCTTTAACTGTAATGTATAAGTCAACATGCAATAGGTAGAATTCCATTTTATAGGCTAATTTATCACTAATTATTCAACAACAATATAAGCAAATCTCATTAGCTTCAGAAGAGTTTACAAATCTTTATATGGCCCGAATCTTGTCAATCACAGAGTCAATACATGTAGTCCCATCTTTAACCATCAAATCCATAATATGCGCAGAACAAAAATAAGAAAAGCTAACTACCAAAAAATAACTTCTTTACTCTGAAACTATCCTTCAATAACTTGATTGATTTATCATTATTAAAGGCATTGTCTACAAATATTGTAATACTTTGTTCTCAAATCTCTAATCAATAAGAGCTATATGAAATATGTCAACTAATGCAGACGCCACGTGTGGAGGTGGCAAATGTAGAAAACTGAGAGCATGTTTTTTACAATATCCATTTGAATCAACATAATGCACAATGCCAACTATATATAAGATTATCTAGAATTCGAATTTTTATAAATCCGTTATGAAACTTATTTTGTTGATATTTTTTAACGCGTTTCTTAGCTTCTTCGCCTCCTCCTCATACACCATAACATCAGTGCAAGCAGTTGCGCTTGAATTTTTTGTAAAATATGAGAAATTCACTTCAAAACCAAAATAAAACAAAATGCTTTGATAATTAAGAAAGGTTTTTGATTAATCAGTATATAATGTGCAATTATTTCTTTAACTTTATTTTTATCATATTTGAAAGTTATCAAAACACCTCATTCAAGGATTGATTGGGCAACGTTTCATTTTTTAGTGTCAACCGATTAAAAATGTAATATTTTTTCTTCTCTCATAGCCTAAATTCTGGCTACACATTGCTCCAAATGTCTTCTTAATTTAATACTTGTGCCAGTATTTCCTATGGTAAGTTTTTTTTTAATTATTTTTTTAATTTTTTTATTTTTTATTTTTATTTTTTTATTTTTTTTTTTTGTGCATTGCTTGCATTCCCCTTTTCTCTGACCATCAAAAACAATTACTTATTTAAAGTCCTTTCATAACTTTGATGTTCTCTTCCTTTTTTATCCTCTTAACTAGATTTCCACTTTCAATCTCATCACCCACTTCATCATCATTCTCCCTTCCACCATCATTACCCCTATCATCATTAATACCACTGTTGATGTTAAGCTAAGTCCAACCAACAAATAAATCAATCAAACTTCACTGTTTTCAAATCATAGATTGTGTGGTATGTATGTAAATTTTCCAAATGAAAAAAGCCAAAAAATCATATTTCCTACCAGAATGCTAGTAAAGAAAAATGAAGCTTAGGTGCAAGATATGTAAATACAAAGGAATTGGGTGGTATTTATGTATGTCTTATTGAGAAAAAAATCAAAATAAAATTTAAAACAAGTGTTGATGTTAAACTTAATCCAACTAACAAATAAATCAAATAAACTTCTCTTTTTACTACTTTCATCTCTTAAAGCAACCAATTCATCACTTAAATCAATCAAGAATAACAAATAGCAAGTCATTTGACATCCAAAGTAGAAAGCCCAAATCAACATCAGAAGACAAACCAAACCCTCTTGAATAGCACTACCCCATTACATGAATGATACCGGAAACTAGTATAAGAGATCACAATTTACCTAATTTCTGCATATTCCAAATTGCTCCATCAAACCACGATATTTCAAAAATATGTGAGCCCTTTTTGACTCGGGAGCGACGGTGAAGCTCCAAGAGCTGGGAAGCGATTGTGAATGTTGTGTGCCGATGCCGAGAAGTGGGGAGTCGGGAGTCGCACTAACGCCAAGAAGTAGGGAATGGGGATCGAGCAGTGCTGCACCGAGAGATGGGGGAGTCTAGGAGTTGGCACTACCGATGAGCGAGCGGGGGTAGCGAGATTGAAATTTCATTGGGAATAGAATTTTAGGATTCAAAAGATCACGCTTACGCATAATTTAACCGAGTTACTCCTTGGGTTAAGGAGTTGAGTGTTGGCAAACTCAAGCTCGAGCTCGGTTACAAGAAAGTTCTCGAGCTCGGTTACAAGATAGAGCTCGAGACAAGCTCGACTTGAGAGATCATAAATGAGTGGAGTTCGAGTTAATTTGTGAGCCAGCTAGGCTCACTTATACCCTCACTAACAAAAAAATAAAATAACAATAATAAATAAATAAATAAATAAATAAATAAATAAAATAAAATAAAAACAACTTGAAATTGGATGAATTTTTCAATAAGTTTTTTATTTAATCAAATAAGAATTCATATATTAAGAAAGGCAGAGGTAGACCTAGGAAAACTTGGGCTAAATGATCTTAATTTATTAGAATTAAACGAAAATTTGACACTAAATAGAACACAATGGAGAAAAAGGATTCATGTAGCCGACCCCACTTAGTGGGATTAAGGCTTTGTTGTTATTGTTGTTGTTATAAATAAAAATTCATATATGCTTATCATGTATGAAATTATTCATTCGTTCTCCTAATATCTATTGAGATGGCAGATTAATTTCCTAGAGTTCTCAGAGAAGGCTTGAAAGTGAATGTTGAATGATTTTAAGGCGTGCATTCACATAATGTCATAGGTTATTCTTGATCCAACCAGCATTGATGAGAGAAGTGGGAGAAAAAAAGAAAGTGAGAGATAGAGAGACAAGCATATTCCCCTCCTCTTTTTCCATTTTTATATCTGTCGATCTATTTATAGCTCTCTAGTGTTCTTTTATCATGGTATAAAATATATAAAGATACATAATTTTAAGTTATATCCAATAGTTTTATGTCATTTCCAACAACTTTATGTCATATCCCTAATTTTTTGTCATTTCCAACAACTTTATATCATGTCCAGCAACTTTATGCTAAGAAAAGTCAAAGGAATGTTGAAACAGACACAGGGGAATAAACAGATTTCCATTAATTCAACCTCATTTACTTCTGAGATTATTCAGTTAATTTTGGAAGGTCCTTATGAATTGTTGTACAGGTTGCTAGTGAAGATGTGGAGTAGGCATTTGTGGTTGTATACATTATGTATATCCTGTCCTGTGATGTAGTTGAACTTGGCAGTTGGGCAACTTGGTAGTTTTGAATGCTTTTTATGCATATACATTTAATTTCTCAATTTTCTTATCTCTTTGACAAGCAAGTGTGAAAAGAATAAGAGAATAATAAAGCTGTATATAGCTCATCTCTATAAGACATGCATATATTTCATTGTTCTAAAAAATAAATTCTTTGATACGAACTGATACTATTTTAATAAAAAAAGGGTGGAATATTTCATTGCATTGAATCGATATATCTAAAGATGTTTAGCACTTCTCCAGGAATCATCATAGTGGCACTTTTTGCCACACCTACATTATTCCCTTCTACTAAATTTTTATTTCACTAAATTTTTCGCACTTCGATATAATTCACTCTAGCTTCACTAAATTTTAGGCGTATAAGAGAGCTACGAGCCTACGACAACAAAAACATTTTTTGCTATATTATCGGTTAAATTTACATAAATAATTCACTTCCATATTTATTTCATTAAAGCCATCTTCCAAATTTCTTGAGTTTCAGCAGCCCATTATGCTTTGTTTAGAAATAAAGAGAACACTATTCAGAAACATTAAATACTTCAGAACTTTCCTTACAATTCTGAGCTCAATCTATTCCCCAAAATTTCGCCTATAACAAATTAACCGACTACAACTCTATAAATACATATCCAACTCTCTCTTATACCGCATACCAAAAGATATAACCATACAAATATATCTCTCTCAATGAAGAAAAGCACTGCAAGTTTCTGCAGCCAATCCAACAACAACGAAGACGACATAGCATCCAAAAGAAAACTTCTGCATGTTAAAAAGCGCGGAAACTCTATCTCTGTCCCCGAAGCCCGCTTTCTACCAGACGGCGTCCCGCATAGTATTACGGTAATCATAGATAAAAGCTGTGGAACAACATTGACGTTGAAAATTGATGGTGAGACGTTCTACACGAAGGAGGTTGATAGGGTATGTTGCGGGTTAGCTGAGCTCAGCATTGATGGGAAGAAGATGGACTTCGTGTGGAATATTGGTCTGAAGCCGAAGAGCTTCTCCTTCCATACGTCGATGAGTTCATCCAATATTAGCAGCAGCAGTGATGATGAGGAACACGTTGAGCCTCTTGATTATGAAGTCAAGTGGAAGAACTACAGGCATCACTATTCGCTGGTTATCTATGCGGACTAAGAATGGCTTATTTTTTACTCCATATGTTTATTTTTTGGTGTAGTATGAGATTATATGGTAAGATCTTTGAGCAACATAAGTGGTTTTCATTCTTTTTATTAGATATTTTCTGTAAAAATAAAATATATAATGTTTAAAAAATTTATAAATATCTTGCCAATGATATAAAAAAAAATATATATTTTTTATTTTTTTCATTTATTATTATGAACGTTATTGTTTAAATTTTGTGAATAAAATCTTTAATATGGTTGATTAAAATTTGATATTGATTTAAAATACAAAATAAATTTTAATATAATTTGAATAAATATATATAAGAAATAATTTTTATTTAATAATATTATTATTGATATAATTTAAAATAATTGAAAATTTCAAAACGCTCCTTAGCTCAAAATTATAAATATAAATAAGATAAAATTACACGGGAACATTATTATAATAGTTATGTTAATGAAATCTAAATGAAGTTAAATTTCTTTAGAAAATTTAAATTAAAAAACTTATGAGTAAACATATAAAAAGAAATTATCATATAAATATGCTTTTAAACTTTCACGTGAAAGTGAAAACTGAAATATATGAATTTTTCACCTTCATGTTTTTAGTCCCATATCAACAATTAAACTGAAAAAAAAATTTATTTAAGTAGAATCTTTTGGCAAAAGATTCTACTTAAATTTCGAGCTAAAAGGAGCCGAACACGAACGAACAAATCTTTGTTCGTGTTCAGCTCGTTAAGCCTCGTTAACATAGCGAACGAGCCAAACACGAGCTTTTTAAAGAGCCGAACACGCGTTGTTCGCGAACAATGAGCCGTTTTGACAGCCCTAAATAAGAAATATGTAAATAATAAGCTGTTGATTGGTGGTAAATTCGTAAATTATGGAGGTTGTCTTTTAAAATAAATTATTTAATAAAATTGGAAAGCCGACAGATTGGTAAATCTTCTAATTGTGCGGGCTATTTTGCGAAAAGGAAGAGAAAATTTGGAAAATCAGGCTGATTGGGAAAGCAACTTTGATATATTGAAGAATATTTTATTGAAATTGTAAACCCGTAAAAAAAGGATGGTAATGATTTCCTTTGATGATATATTAAGGGAAATAGTGAGTATAAATCATTTATTAAAAAGATATAAAATATTAAAAGATATACACAGATTGCATTCAATTCTTATGTATCTAAATATGGAAAGGTATATTTCATTTTTTTTTAAATTTAAATAGTGATATTTTAATGTCATATGAAAGATTTCGGCTGTATGAATGTAGGGCTGTCAAAATGGCTTGTTGTTTGCGAACAGCTCATGTTGAGCTCGTTAAATAGCCTGTATTTGATTCGTGCGTTAAACAAACGAGTTGAACAAGAGCAATTTTTTTGCGCTTGATATATAAACGAGCCAAGCACCAAAAAAATTTTGTTCGTTCGTGTTTAGCTCGTTTTGACTTGAATATATATATATATATATATATATATATATATATATATATATATATATATATATATATATATATATATATGTCTATCTATCTATCTATCTATCTATCTATCTATCTATAGTAAGTATTATTTTTAAATAATTTAATTGACTATAACGCTGCAAAGATTTATAATATATTAAAATTAACAGTTAAAAATAGAATAAAAATGTATTAAATGCTATTTAAATGAATATTTAAACATAAATAAAGAGATTTAAATCGCGCTAAACCCTTAACATTTTACGACCGTATAATTAGGGTTATCAAAATAGCTTATTGTTTGTGAATAGCTTGTGTTCAGCTCGATAAGCAAGCTAGTTAAACACAAAATTTTTTTTTTAGCTCGATATATAAACAAACCAAGCACGAACAATGATATTTTTTAACAAACCGAGTGTGGACTCGGCTCGTTAACACCCCTAATGGCTACATGCATGGCTAGGATTGTCAAGATGATTTTTTGTTCGCGAACAGCTTGTGTTCAGCTCGCTAAACAAACGAGTCGAACACAAACAATTTTTTTGTGTTTGAAATATAAATGAGTCAAACATGATAAGTGCTATTTGTTAACTTAACGAATATGTTAGCTTGTTTACACGGCTACATAAATGTTAAAGGTAAAATTTAGGTCTTAAATATGTAAATGATGTAAATGCACCTAAAATATTTTATAAAAATTCTATACATTTGTTAGGTTAGATTGCCAAAAAAAGATTTTTTTTTTGTTCTTTTTTTTTTCTGAAAAAAGAAAATTTTGAGTTAGTGCGTAGTACTCCGAACAATATCTCGATGAATTTAAAAATTATTAAATTAACCTTCAGATTAATGAAAAATAAACTTTGTATATAAACATTCATGTTCAAAAATCTAAGGAAGTAGAAGTTCATATACTTTTTATTGAGGTATTCTAATATAATTCTTTCATAAAAATTATATAAAACTTTGAAGTGCTATCTACAAGCCACCAATATTAATTATCAGCCGTGCCCACCACTACACTGGCATAGGTGATGTGAAAGTCACTTAGGGTATCTTTTTGACAGCTGCAATTTTTTGAAGGAGCAGTTGTAAAACTATTGTCAGGAGAAGCAACTCAATGACTATTTGGGTAATTCAGTTGTGAAACTGTTGTGTGACAGTTGTTTCTGAAATAAAATTATTTTGCCCTTGCAAAATATAATTGTTAGTACACAGTTTCAGAGACAATTCAAACAAACATCAGAAATAAACTTGAAAATATTAAAAAAGTTTGCAGTCCAAGTCATAGATCATTAGACATTAATAAATTACAAAAGAATATAATTAAAATTAGGACAAGTAAATTTATTATAATAATAATCTTCATGTCTAAATCATCAAGCATTTAGGAGAATTTATTTTCCAAAGCTCCTCTCCAAACATTATTGCAGTCTGAAGTGGACTCTTCACAGTCCCGAACAGTCCATCTAAAAAAGTCATAGTCATCAAGCATTCTTTTTCTCACAGGTGCACGAGAGAGTGCATGGTGGGAATGTGTTCACGCAGGTAATATGGAACAAACATGCAATACTCTGATATTCAAGTGGATTCATTCGATACGACCGGACAGGTGCATCCCAATCATTTGAGGTGACATAGGTGATTGATCAGCTCGGAGTGGGCGATTGATCGACAGAGGATGGTCCATTGATATGGTCACGCTGGTGGCGGCTGTTCGGTCAAGTGGACCAGGGATGGTCGATCGACGAAGATTGGTTGGTCAAGCTGATCAGATCGGTTATGTTCGACCGGTCGAGCTAACAAAAAGGTTGATCCAACCGATCGGTCCAGAAGAGGTCGATCGGTCAAAGCGACGGAGGATGGTCGATCAGCCGGTGTGGGTGGTCGATCGACTGAGGATGGTTTATTGAAACAATCAGGCATGTGGTGGTCGATCGCTGGACAAAGGAAGGTTAATCGAGTCGTCATGGGTAGTCGATCTACGAAGAATGGTAGTCCAACCGATTGAGCTTATAGCGCCAGACCGGTGAAGCCGAAGAAAAGGTCGATCAAGCCGATCAGGCTGAGGGTGACTGATTAGTCCATGCGATGGAGGATGGCTGATCAGACTGGCATGGGTGGTGGGTCGACGATGATGGTCGGTCAAGCTGGGGAGGCTGGTTGACGAATATTGGTTGGTCGTGCCGATCAGGATAGTGGTAGTCGATTGGTCATACCGAGTGGGGGTGGTCGATCGGACCGGTCGAGGCGACTGATTGACGAAGGACAGTCGATCGGGCTGGTGGTGACTGATTGGATGAACCAACGAAAGTGGTCGATTGAATCGACATGAGTGGCAGCTTGACGATCAGGTCGGGGTAGCCAATCGACGAAGCAAGGTCGGTCAATACGATCGGGCCGGTGGTGACAGATCAGACTAGCAAACAAAGAATGCTAATTGAGCTGATAGGGTTAGTGGCGGCCGATCGGACGAGCCGACTGAAACATGCACAAAATCAATATTTTTAATGCACGCTGAAATTCATGTGAAACATATCGTGCGAATGTAAACACATGCATGAAATGAGAGCCGATTTATTTCGATGATGAAACTAGGCACATCCTAGCAATCTTACGGATTCCAAAGGTAAGTAATGGAAAGGTGTACTAACCCCTTATTGCGTGAGGCAAGAAAACACCCACCTCCATTTTGCACAACACAAGGTGGTGAATCACTCATAAAGAGGATTCTCCCCGACCGAGAAGATGAAGACCAAGGAATGTCTTCGTCTTCTCAGTTGTAGGTTTCAAACATCCATCCAGATGAAATCACCAAGACAAACAATGAGATTAGTACAGCCCCATCTTTCAGATTTAGGACTAGAAAAGAAAATGGTAGGTTTTTCTCTTTGGATTTGTAGAGGGATCAAGAAGCATCTAATCTTATGGGCCTTTTCTCAAAGCACAAAACCATAACCTAAACCTACTAATATCCAGACCTAACAACTCTAGGAAAGGAAACAATAAGAGTTTACAAAATTTTCACCTTCGCGACGGTTGAGCGTAGCATTCTCTTTGCTTCTCCACTCTCTAATGTTATTAGAAAGAAGCTCTCCTTCCTCCTTAGGAGAGATGAAGCTCTCGTACCTCATTAGAAGAGATGAAGCTCTCCTCCAAGAAGCTTATCCATTGGTTTCCTTTTGCAAGAGCTTCTTCGAGAAAAGCTTCCTCACTCACTCAAAAGAATGATCTAGGAAGAAAAAAGAGAAGCGACAGAAGAGAGATGTTGTGGAAGAAGAAGAAAAAGGGGTTGTAGTGAGCAAGATCTTCTTCTTATTTTTCTCCTAAGCTCCTCACCTTCAAGCCTCCAAGAAAATCATTTTGCTGCAAGGAGGAAGAAGAAGCTCTAGATTTTTCTCCCATAAAACCAGAAGAAGAATAATGGAAGAAGGCAAGCTAGGAGACCAAGCTAAGAAGCCAATTAGTCAGCCCAAGTTCTTCCTCCTCTTTTTATATAAAATGGCATGGGGCTCAATCTTTCAAAATCTTAAAGTGGCAAAAAATGACCACCTTTGTAGCTCCCCTCATGCATATATTCTCCAAACCCTAGGAAATTTGAAATTTTCGGCTATCTAGAGATGTGTGCTATGAAAATTTCAAGAAATAATGGAGCAAAAATTAGTCTGACACCTAGGCACTGCGACTCTGGTTTGGAACCCTGGCATTAAGGCCATGGCTCCTGGGCATCGCCCCTCGGGCGCCAACTTTCTATGCTTTTGGTTTTAGACGTTTTGGATTGTTTCGAGTGCCTAAGCATCGAGACTGACACCTAGGTGCCAGGCAAGGCACCTAGGAGCCAGAGGGCTGGCCCCTACTTTCCACGCACTTTATTTGGTACCAAGGGCATTTTTGGGTGCTTAGGTACAAAGGTTTGGTGCCTAGGCACCCTTCAAGCCCCAAAACCCTACTTTTCACTAGGAATGTTCGACAAAGGATTTTCTTTTTTACCCAAAAAGTATGGAATAGTGTATTGGTGGCTAAAATACAGTCACACAAACTCAACTTGAAGTATTCTTATGGGTATTACATCAAGGATTTTGGTGTCGATGGGCGTCTCGAATCACTGCGCGAGTATGACGTTCTAAACCCTAATCTCCCTGGAAACATCCATGAGAAGTTTGATGGATTCCTTTGACCATAGAAGGCTTCGCACAGGCGAAGTAAGGTTTTCAAATATTAGAATGGACATTGAACGTTTCCCATATTACAACTGATGCCACTAAACGGTAGACTTTCTTGGGCGAAGCATAACTATTGTAGACCTGGTTTTGTGACCCGAACATGTACTAGGAAGTCCAGGTGGATGTCTTGAGCTACGAGACACTATGAATGAACATTAATTAATTCCAGGCCGTTCAAGTGGACATCCCGCACGCGTGACATCAAAAATTAATGTCAATACTTTTGTATTTCAAACAAAGCTCACACCTAGCACATAGATTCATATGTACTTACACACATCATAGAATTCTTATGTATTTTAACAAAAGCACATTTCTTATGTACTTACATAGCACAAAATTCTTATGTATTTAAAAATCACACACCTAAACTTTCATCGTGTAATCATTTCTTATGTACTTACATATTACACATTTCTTATGTAATTAGACACATACTCACTGAATTATTATTTATTTAGAAACCTCACACCTAAAGTTTATTCATGTAAAAATATCTTATATGTTTACGTACATAACATACATTTCTTACGTACTTATAGACATAGAACATAATTCTTATATATTTGAAAATCTCCCACCTAAACTTTAATCATTGCGCACATTGAATACTTAACACAACCCACAATGATACATAAGAATTG
This sequence comes from Papilionanthe hookeriana x Papilionanthe teres, assembly GCA_022702705.1. NCBI lineage: Eukaryota > Viridiplantae > Streptophyta > Magnoliopsida > Asparagales > Orchidaceae > Papilionanthe > Papilionanthe hookeriana x Papilionanthe teres. The sequence continues at coordinate 57,968,569 of CM040434.1, read as the reverse complement.
TGTCATATGTAAGTACACAACGCTGAATGCCACCGAATGCATATCAAGCCACCTACACCTTCAACTAAAACCAAAACATTCCCATCCCATGCACACCAAGCTCATAATGCTTCAAAAAAATGCACACATAGCATATTTATTTACAGATATAGCACACATATCTCATGTACTTTCCTATACAACAAACAATTTTTATGTATTTACAAAACTCACACTTAAACTTCCAAGATTAGGATCACCTCCGCCGAAATCCAATGCAAGCCCAAAAAATTCAAAACAAAATCATAGAATCCTACTCAATCCTCAGCAAGCCCAAATAAATTGGAAACATAATATCAATCCATAAATTCCAAGCACATAGCATGGAATGCACTCAATATAGCCAACAACAAAATACTTTCTTGCACAAAGAAGATCATATACAAAAAATCTGGAGAAGGGAAAGAAAAACAGAAAACAAAGATCCAAAAAAGCATCATGCTACAAAAAAAAATGCAAAAGAACCATAGAGATGCATACTGTATGTTCGAAGGCAGCTAGACAGACGAGGGATTCTGTAGAGGAGTTTGCCAAGTAAACCCTAAACGAAGAAGGAAGGGTAATATTGCGGATTGGCTAGTAATTAAATAAAACGAAGAGGCTAATTTTTCTTTTTTTCAGTACAAAATTTACAGACGAAATCCTAAAAAGGCTTATTCGTATATTCATTATTTTAATTTTTGTAGCGTAATTTATGGATGTAATTCTAGCCCATAAACTGATATTACTAATTATTTAACTACATAAAGGTTATTACTGTTTTTTTTTGGCACCATAGCATAGGGGTGTAAACGAGTCGAACACGACCGAGCCAGGGCATAGTTTGTGTTCTGCTCGTTAAAAAATATCATTATACGTGTTCGGCTTATTTATATTCAAACACAAAAAAATGTTCGTGTTCGACTCGTTTACTTAGCGAGCGCATCATGAGTTATTTCGCGAACAAAAAATCATTTTGACAACACTAGTTATGCATGTAGTCGTAAGTGGTGTAAACGAGCCGAGCCTAAACCAATCTAGACTCGGTTGTTAAAAAATATCATCGTTCGTGTTTGACTCATTCATATATCGAACTCTAAAAATTTGTTTGCGTTTTGGCTTAGTTGCTTATCGAGCCGAAGACGAGCTATTCATAAACAATGAGCTATTTTGATAGCCCTAATCATGCAGCCGTAGAAAGTTAATGATAAGACAAGATTTAAATATCGTTATTTATATTAAAATATTCATTTAAATAGAATTTAATATATTTTTATTCTATTTTTAATTAGTAATTTTAATTGATTATAAATTTTTATAGTGTTATAGTCAATTAAATCATTTAAAAATAATTTTGATTATATATATCTAATTATTTCAAGTCAAGATGAGCTGAATAAGAACAAACAAAATTTTGTTCGTGTTTGACTCGTTTATATATTGAGCACAAAAAAATAGTTTGTGTTCGGCTCGTTTGCCTTGCAAACGAATCAAACATAAGCTACTTAACGAGCCGATCATAAGTTGCCAGTGAAGAACAAGCCGTTTTGACAGCCATACCCTGGCTTGGTTCAAACCACCGAATCATTCTCCTCTTGGCAGGAATTATATTTATTATAGATTAATAAAACAACAATAAATTTAAATGATTTCAAAATATACAAATAAATTGAGATATTTTTCCTATTTCAAACTCCATTTTTTTTTTAAATTCAGTACGGCCAAATTACTATAAATCATCATCTAAACCTCTCTTAAATCACTCAGAAGAAGTAAAAGAAAAAAAAAAAAAAAAGAAAAGCTCTGTCTTAACCGTAATGAAAAAAATCAGAAAAATTTTCTGTGGCAACTTGCCATCTCGATTGAAAGCGCCTAAGGAGCAAGAAGTTTCATCAAAGTCGACGAATACAAAAATCATGTCGTGTCAAGAAGTGCATGAATTCTTTCTCTGTCCCAAAGGCCAACTTTTTACCCAACGGCAGCACGCATAGCATTGTGATAAACTTCGATGAAGAGAGCAGGACAAAGATGAAGTTGACAATAGATGGTGCAGTGGTTTACGAAGTGGATACTGAGCAGAGACTTCAAGGGCATGATGAGTTTAAGATTGATGACACAGTGGTTGATTTTGCTTGGGATGTTGAAAAACCCTCCATGTTTTCATTCCTCACGAGAGTTCCTCCAAGCCAGACAGCGGTTGCGGGCAGTACCAGCCGTAGCGGCGGCGGTGATGACGATGACCATAGCGGCGGTGGTGGTGATGAGGATGAGCCTGATTGTAGAGTAAAGCATTGCACGGATGAGCATGACTATGTTTACCTGTTACAATTTTTGGAGGCCTAAAAATTGCTTAATTTCTATTCAAAAAGGTGTACGAGATTGGACAATTTGATCCTACAGTAGATTTTATGTTTAAGGTGTAATAAAATCATCATAATTGTAGGGTATTAGATCATAACATATATATGTTATAGTATAATTAATTCAGTATTGGTGAAATGTCCATCAATTTAATCACTTATCTTATATCTTTGACAAAACATTATCCCATTGGCACAAGATTAAGGGTCCGTTTGGGAAAAAAATTTTGCGTACGTCAATCGTACGCAGAGCTGCGTACGTAAAAATGTACACGGGGGTTACAAGAGGGTTATAACCCTCTTGTACCTCTCGTGTAACTCCCGTGTAACCCCCCTGTAACCTTGTAACTCCTGTAACTTACAAATAGATAAAATAGAAGCGCGGGTTACAAGTGAGTTACACGGGAGGTACAATGAGATTATAACACGCTTGTAAGCCCTTATAACTCCCGTGTAACCTCCGTATATCTTTTTACGTACGCAACTCTGCATGCAATTGACATACGCAAATTTTTTTTCCGGCTTGGGGATGTGTGGCACAGTCCTAAACCACGAAGTTGCCGCTAAAATAAGGGATGAACCATGCGGCCCCGCTTTATCGAGCGACTTTTACCTCCTTTGCCTGCGCTCCCAGTCTCTAGCGATAGGCCCCGCGCTCAGCTTTTGCCTCCTTTGTCTCGCCGCTCCTCCAACATGATAATGATTCTTTTCCTTTTAACTGATTAGCGTTCACCGAGAGCCGACGGTATGTGATGTACACGCCCCGGCCCGGCGATGGTGCGCCGATGGCAGTGACACAATCAGTAACCTGGTCACCGGAGCCGTGCAACAAGTCATGGAGGCGTTGCATGCACCTGTGTTCTTCAAGACCTATGAGGTCCATGGAGACATGTTCAATATCCATGGGTTGCCTACACGCCATGAGAATGTTGATATTGTTGTAGTCAGAGAGAACACAGAGGGGGAGTACACTGTGCTTGAGCACGAGGGTGTTCCTGTTGTTTTAATGAGCTTGATGGTACTTATTACTTGTTTTTCTTAGTTGCATTTTCTTAAACCTTTTTGGCTTGATTTCTGGATGATGTACAGGGTGTGATAGATTAAAGGAAATTGCATTTGGTTCCCAAAATTTGGTATTTATTGTTTAATATTGAATTTTCGAACTTCTCATATGAAGAATTCTTACTGAGGAAATCGAAATTGAAGAGGATACAGTGATCTGAGATTGCCATTCAATCATGAAAATCCTGCTTCAGGACTTCTTCTATGGTAGGAAACATAAAATATCTCCCAAAGTTTGTCAAAAGATTCCATAAAAATTTTAACCATATGCAACTTTTTGGGCTATGAGAATGTAAAATGGATAAAGAAGAATCATTTGTTACCATTAATTAATACAAGACAAGTTTTCTTGATTGTTCTTATTAGTGAAAAATCAATTGACCTTTGAGATTTGGATATTTATGAGAGATTTGAAATAGTTTGTTTATTGAATTTTTTCGAAGAAGTTCATTAAACTATGAAAATGTCAATTGAAATAAAGAGACACATTTCAGACCTATTATATGACTTGATTGTTCTTATTAGCGAGAATGTCAACTGAAACAAAGTAACTGAAATTTTAAATATACAAAGCAAGCAAATGATCCATATATGGCTTTTATTGATACAGTGAATGCATGATCAACTACCACAATAACATATCTAGCATAAAAATTGTAAATTGTGCTAAGCTATTATGATTTATGATTTAAGTATTAATTGTGGAATAATTAGCATTAGGTATATTAGTTGTGTAATTATTGGTGCTGCCATTATCTTTCACATTTGACTTCTCTGATTGTCTTATCTTGTTTCATTTTTCTTAAAAAGCATGATTTTAAGAAGAAAAAGAAGCATGATAAAGCAATCACTAAATTATGTTGTTTGATATTTTTTTGACCGAAATTACTTCTTACTGTCAATGCTATGCATTTTTGTCTAAAAATAAGCATGATATTTTTGTAGCTACAAAACTTCAAGAAATCACATTAAAAGGTTGCAACCATGTCATTTACTTTTGGAACATTTTCCAATTTGCAATATGGACAAATGTTACTTATAAGAAGTTTAGAGGGCTATAATTGTAATAGCTCTTGCTGTCACAGTTCTGTGTGATGGTGTGTGGTCTGTTAAGTGAGTTATGTATTTATATTTTTGTTTTGTTTTGAAATGAATTTCTGCTTCTGAAGTATTAAACAATCGTGGTGTGTGGCTGTCACAGTTCAGTTTTAAACGAACTTTTTACTATACGATTGCAGATTATCATTTTTCTAAAACAGTCTTCACATGACTGTTTTCGCACAATCTGCAACAAACGGATAACAGAACTTCTCACAACGAACTTCTAGGACAGAGAGTAATAACCGAAAAGTTCGAAAAGCCGCAACTGCCCCAAACAGACCCTAAGTAAATGTTGGTAGTGTTATGGTTATTTGAGTATTTAGTATTAAGTGTTTTTAAACACACCAAGAACAAAAGGAAAATTATTGCAGCAAAATTTACCGCAAATTTAGTATCGGTGCTATAGGGAGGCTGTACAGATGGTTTAAACAGGAGATTTAATATGAACGATGATTTAGGCTCTCTTTGGGGCAGCTTATTTGATGCGATGTTTTTTGAAAAGGCACCCACAGCCTTTTGAATAAGCTGAGCTTTGACAGCCTATTCAAAAATCTACGTTTTCAAATCACTACAATCAGCATTTTGAAGCTGTTTCTGGCTACGTGCTGTGGCAGTTTATTTGGTGCGGTCTGGTTTTTCTAAAAAAAAATTGTAATAGCCACCGTAGCTATTAATAAGCTGCAGCTGCCCCAAACAAACCCTTAATTAAGGGGTTCAATGGTATTCATCCGAAATCAAAGGGATCTTCTATTAATAATTTTTCCTACTGGATAACTCCTATGCGCGCTGTCTTTCTGCCTTAGTTGCGGCCTCTCGCCCGATCGAAATATTTCAAGCTTTCGCCTGATCAAAATCCTTCAAACGCTCGTCAGGTTGCATCTCGACGAAGTGCACCCTCACTGGATTACTCAAGCTTCTGTCCTAATCGCCCTTTCACCTGATTGAATCCATCAAACACTCATTGGTTCACACTTCATTGCATCTCCTTCACAAAATTGCTCAAGCCACACATCTTCTGTCAAGGCTCTCGCTCGGGTATTGGTCAGCTTCTTCCTTTTTTTTGCAGCTCTTTGTCCACCTAATTTAAATAATAATGTCTTCTTACATCGAAGAACATTTCAATGAATCTATTTCACTCAAGCTCAGGTTGAGGGCCATGGCTTGTCGAAGGAGCTGAACTAAATATTGAAAGGAAACTCGTTAAGTGACGCCTTTAGCAATTAAATGCGCTCGATTTCTGTGTTTCAAATATGAACACCGAAACCTATCATCAGATCGGTAAGTCAAAAGTTGAGATGTCACTTGCACGAAGATTTCAACATTATTTAAGAACTCTTTAGTGATTCATTTTTTGTTTAGACGTAGTATATTATACATCTATGTCCTTGATGTATGAATTTCCATAACTAGCCTATAAATTTGAGGGTGTGAGATACATGAATACAAAATAGTTTAAGCATGAGAAACATAAATACTTAAAGAGTCGTGTGGTTGTAAATAACTCACACAAAACAAGAAGACCAAAAAACAGAAAAAACAACAAAAATAAGAACTCAAAAGTCCAAAGAAAAAATAGAATTAAGATCATTAGGTAGATACTTAGAAATAACACCTGAATTCAGCAAAGCACCAACTCGAGCACACCAATTGGCCGCTCCATTACCATCTCTTGTGGTATGAGTCCAGCAAATCGCCCGTCTTCGATTCAAATCTGCTATTCCTATGCAGCATGATACTCCAATGCCAATCAGTAAAATTTCTGCAACAATTCCATAAAACTAAAGAATCCATTTCAAAGTTTATATACTTAAAGGAAAATTCCGTTTTAGACTCCTCATTTATTACTATATATATTATAATTACAAGGAAAATATAAATATATGTATTAACATTACTAATT